>VYZM01005721.1:606323-637783 GCA_013398915.1 Dromas ardeola | reverse complement strand
CCAGACCCTGACCTGCTTGAGGTTGATGCCTGGAGGGAGAGGTTCAGTGTGCCTTTTCTCAGAAAGAAAAGGAAAAACAGAAAAATGTCTCAAATTCTCTGTTGCTGGACACTAATACTGGCAGGACAGTAAGAAAATGGGAGTAATACTGTTGCTCCAGTGCATTATTCCAGATGTGAACAGGAGGGAAAGCTATAAACAGGAAAATGTATTTTTGTCCACCAACTTTCTACTGTGCCAGAATTCTTGGAGTGGGTACAAAATATACTTTATTCCTTGAACACAGCAAGATTAAAGTGTGCAGTATTCTTTATTATAAGCTAAAAGAGCAGTATCACTCGTTATTCAGTAAAATATCTCTCGTATGTGTTCTTTAAAAAGAAGAAATAACTGAAGAGCTTTTGCCATTTGTAGCATAGGATTTCAAAAGTTTTCTCCCTTTATACTATTAGTCATGTGAAAAGAATGTCTAAACCAAAAAAAAGGAAAAAAAATCAATGGGCAATAGACTTTATATTGAAATTTAACATTTCAAAATAGTTAGAGAAATAACACTGAATTAACCAAGAGTTTTTCAGGATTTGAAAAATCTTTTGTAAAATCAGAGAAATAGTAAGCAAACCAAAATTAAATGGCTCCTTGCAGGCTCACTTTTTTCCTTATATGTAAAGAAATGCTCTTTTTTATACTGTTTGTTAAACTTGCAGGACTAAAATCTTAACTCTTGTATTTCTGACTGAAAGCCAAAGCTTCTATAATTTGCCCTGTTAAAAGAACGGCAACAGGAGCCCCTGAATACCACAAAAACTGACATTGCTTCTTCCAGCCACATGACTTAGGTGGGGAAATTAAGGAAATGCAAAGGAAAACTGCAAGAATCACACATTGTTAAGGAAACTAACAGAAATTCTTCAAATCAAATCTCTAAGCATTAAATAGTAGAGTAGCAGGATATGTAAGAAGAAACGTAAAATAATGTACCACTGCTCCAGAAAGAGGAAAAGGTGCCAAAGAGAAGGTTTTTTTTCTTCTGCTGTTTTTCAGCATTGAGATTCATGGGGGCATACTTGTTCCCTGTTTAGAACCTAAATGAACATGTTTTGCATGAGGGAAATGTAGTCGTGTTGGGATAACGGTTTTTCAGTTCACATGGGCAACAGAGTCCCTCCACAGCCGTTAACACTTTCTGGGGGATTGGTACCAGCTCAGTTTTTGTTTGTAATTTTTTTGGTTTGTAAAGTATGCCGTGAACAAGCTTACCAGGCATGATTCTGCCAGTCTTCTGCCTATCCTCAAATCCTTCCTTTGCAGCATGGTAAAATTAGGAGGGATGCTAGTTTTTCATGAATATACTGGCCTGGCTTTCTTCTTTCTGGTTCTTTGCATAATGGAAGTGTGGCATCTAGGGCTTTCTCCATCCATCAGGTTTGGTTCTTTCTCCAGAACAACCAAAGAAGAGCTACTATTGATGTTTGAGCTATGTAAAACATAGGTGAAACCTACAATAAAAGAACACAAACCAATTTCCCACTTCCTTGGATACCAGCCATGTAGTTGTATAGGTAATAGTTACTTGGTCTTTTATGGGTAATAATGCTAGTTAAGAAATTTATACATAAATTAGTTAGGAGATGGGAAGGTAAACTTGGTACATACATTTCAGTAATGTAGTCTACCTGCCTTGAATATTTTTCCTTCCATGTGGTGTGCATGCTAATGTGCAAGAATAGAATAGATTCTATACCTGTGCATGAATTTTAGAAGTCAGTAGTCTTTAAACGTGATACGGACTTTTAAGGATACTTCAATCCACAAAAATGCTGAGATAAAATGGATATAAACCTTGCATTGTTTTTGTCCACAGGGTGAAACATCAAGTGGAATACTTAGGTCTGAAAGAAAATATTCGAGTAAGAAGAGCTGGCTATGCCTACAGGCGGGTTTTCAAGAAGTTTTTGCAGAGGTAGGGTAATGCTAATTTTGAAGTATTACAGCACAGCTGTTTACATGATGATGAGGAAAACAAGAAGTTGCAAGTTTTGAAAGCTTCTCATTTCTTACCTTCCCTTTTCCTTTTCCCCATTTACCTTGCTCTCGATCTAGGTTACGCAAAGATTTGAAAGTGTGTCAAAGACTGGCCTTGTGTCTTTGAAAGTCTTTTTATTTTTCTGTAAACTAGCCTGAGACCTCAGTTCTTTTTGTAGCGCTATGAGGGAGTTCCTCAAAGAGTTACAGGAACTTAGAGTTATGAGCTACAGACCCTGGAATCTGAGTGTCCAGCAGCTAGCCTTTGTTTAAAATGTTACTGCTCTAGCTCTGCCAAGGACAGAAGATAGGTGAAGAAATACATGCCTGCCATTCAAGTGTAAAGAGTAACCTTAGTTTAGATTGCTTGTTGCATCATTCCATGGCTGTTCAAAAGCTGGGAACGGTTACAACTCAAACCACTGCAGCTGCTCACAGAATGAAAGCAAGTCAGAGCTCTGTATCCTTTTTTCAGTGTCCTAGGACCAGCTGTTAAGATGATTAACTACCTCCACTAGCTAATGAAATCCTCTTAAATAAGAGCAATTTCAAGATTTATACAACATTCAGCTTCTGTTTTTTTAGAAAATTGAGACATACTGCTAGTAAATGCCCAAACTAGGGCATTACATGACAAATCAGCTTTTGTTGTAAGTCTTTGTGTTACATTTGAGAATAGAAACCAAACCACCCAATCAGTTGTTGCAAGGAATGGAGTATAATTAATCAGACAGCACAGAACAAAGCCACTGATAATACTTCATGATAACGCTGAGAATGCTCTAATCATCTAGTACTAGGCAGACCTAAAATACCTTAAAGTATGGACTCAATTTTCATTATGGAACAATTTTAAATCCCTTTTTCTTCACAAACGTCAAGCCCAGACATAAACATGGTGAATATGCTTCAGGTTGCATTACTTAATGCAGACTTGCTGAGACAGAATAACAGATTAATAATGTGCTTTAAATCTCGCCTCCGCAGTTGTTGAACATGGACTGGGAGGGCTGTGCAGGTCTAGAAGTTTGCCTGAGTGTCTGCACAAAGGAAAGCTGCATGGCGCTTCTGGAAGGCGAATAGATTTCTGGACTTCACTTTATATGTAGAGATCCAAAGGCAACTGAAACCATTCTTTATGGAATTCAGCCATTTGTTTCAAATTAGTCTGGTTAAATTTAACATTTTGTTATGAGTAAAACTCTTCCTGCAACCCTTTCCATTCACAGTTCCCTAGCATCCAGAACAAGCTCTGTTCTGACACCCTGAGTCAGTGTGAGAAGAAGTGGGCTGAGGCATGGGATGGACAGGAAATGCATGCTTGTACACTTGTTTTCATTGGGAGTTCCTTGGCAGNATTTACATTTGCATGCAAAAAGCCACAGTCACTAAAAAGGCCTATGTGTTTCAGAGCATAACCAGTCTGAAAGCTGAACTCCACACTCCCATATTTAGACATAGGAACCAACTGCTTACTGGGAATTTATAATAGATATTGGGGGGGGGGCAGTCATCATTTGAAATTGTTTCAGAAGCATTTTAAGAACACAGTACTTGTACCAAAACCCTCTGTAAGATCAAATTACACAAGCCTGAAAAACCTAGATACATGGCTATTGACATGAGCAGTCTAATAGGAAGCATGCACAAGTACGTTAGAGGGAAGTGCTGTTTCTAAACAGCAGTGAACACTGATAAAATTGTCACATTATAGAATTGTGAAATGCTTAGTTGGTGCATGTTATAGAATAAGCTGTTTCTTCTGGCCTGTAGATTTGTCACACCAGTAAAATGTATGAAGCTAATTTGAGTTTATGAAAAATGAGAAGATCAAATGTATTCGCATTTTGTACCCGAGAGATTTAGTTACGTTAAAAGGTCTTAAGTCATGTTTTTCCCTGTACCTTCCTTTACAACTCAGATGTAGGAAAGAATTTGTAACATGCTGAAACGTAGTGTCGACTTCTGTTGCATGGAAGGTAGCCGTTTCAAATGCCTTTAATAACAGCAGCTCCTTTAAATTCAGACTTGCTTAGACCCACCTATAGAGCTATACTGTTGGCAGTACGTGATGAACCTGCAAAAGAGGCTCTTAATTAAATAAGCTGGGAGTTACTTTGACTTACAACTCCTTAACTAGGTTGCATCTCTTTATCCCATAATATTGATAGATTACGTAAATATGTAAGTGTACACATTGTCTGTAAACATAGATTATGTATAATATACTTCTATGTTTAAGATGGTATGAGAGCTACTTTGTTACACCATCATGCATAGTACCTGAGCGTGTGTTAACTAATAATAGATTTGAACACGGTAACATCAGTAGACCTTTTTGAGTCCTACTGAATTGTTCCTCAGGTAGCTTTTGCTTTTCATAGACTTGCTATTCAGAGGTGTTTGGGTTTTGTGGTATGATCCTTTTTAACAGGTTGCAATTTTTCTTTGCGTGGTATTATTATTTAAGTTGCATGACACTGTTTCTGCTTCCTGGTTGGATAACATTTTGGATATGACAAGAATGAGTAACGAACATTCCCTTAATGAATTTTCTAACAATTCCTTGAGTGACTTTTTGAGAACGTTTTGTTAGGAGGTGCCTAAATCTTCTTAAGAAACAAGAACTTGGGAATTACAAACTGCACTCCATACTTTATCACTTTTTTCATTAGTTGAATAGTTTTACTAATAAGCATGATTTAGTTTATATAACTCAAGAATGCTTAAGGCATTAAAAAAATTGTCAAGACTAAAGAACATAAAATATTTGGGGGATAAATTTGTCACAACATATTTAGCTGTTCCCCGGTCTCATTGTCAAGGAGTCTAAATAGCTGCTGTTAGAGAAGTTACTTATCCATAGACACACTGAGGCAGCTAAAACCCATTGATGCTTCTTGGTGGGCAGTGGAACGAGGCAGCTTTGTAACTCCAGCCTAGCAGTTCCAAAAGCCCAAGTTATGCCTGGAGAAGTGGATAGTTTGAAAGGGGCTGCAACCTGCCATCCATCTCATTTTCAAGGCTTGAAGAGACGGAAGACTACTCGCCTCTTCCTATAAAAGACATGGTATTATCTTTGCCTCCCTCCCTAGCCATTTGTGGTCAGTTCCCAGCGTTCCCTCCAGGTTGCACCACCATCGCTGTATCTTCGCTCTTGGACCTGAGGCCAAGGCAAAGGTTTTCTGGGATAAAGCCAAGAATGGCTCCTTGCTAAATGCCCAGCTATTGAACAGGTGGGTTTGGAGCATAAGCCGGCCACTTGCTTAGAAACACAAAAGGCCTTTGTAAGAATAAGATGGACAGAGAAGGCTTGAGTGGAAAATTGGCCAAATGCTTGGGAATGAATCCAGAATACCAAGGGTGTAGGTACTTAAGTCTGGACTATAAGTCATTGCTAGTAAATAACCTTGCCCTGGACTTAAGGAGATCACAGCACAACTTTCTGTAATTAACTACTGCAGTTACCAAGTGGTAACTTAGCATCTGGAAATGGGAGGCTCCTGGATGCTGTTGCCCTTCTCATTGCAGTTGTTTGGTCTTGCTAGACAAGTAACATCTTAATACTGTGCATCTTCCCACACTCCAAGCTTCTGTAAGTCCTGCCGAAACTGTCAGCCCTCCCCCCAGGGTAATATTGGCTGAGTCAGTAGTATTCTGCTGCTGCTGTTTGATGTCAGGTTTTAATCTCTTCTCCTTGGTGGTAAAGGTATGCCATTCTGACCAAAGCGACTTGGCCTTCCTGGAAAGGAGAAGAGAAACAAGGAGTTCTCCACCTGCTTCAGTCAGTCAACATGGATCCTGACCAATTCCAGCTTGGGAAATCCAAAATCTTCATCAAAGCTCCAGAGTCTGTAAGTGTGGCAGAACATGAGTCTTTAAATATGAAACTATTTTGCTGAACTAAAAGTCTCAGAAGTTGAGCGTCATGATATCTGCTAAGGTGGGAGAAGCATAATAACATAAGTCAAGCTGGGCAGGTCTGTCACAGGCTCCTCGAGGCTGTACAGGGATTCTAGGCACTTCTATAGTGGGCACAGTACATAAGGACCCTGTGTGATTTTAATACATTAAAGCATTTTCTTTAAAATTTCATTTTTTTAAAAGACACGAAATCCATTTTTAAACAATTACTGGAATACGGCTTTTTTCATTTTAAGTTGAAAAACTTTCTATCAGCTGAATATTCTAAAGCTTGATTTATATCTTTTAGAATCAAAGACAATCATCTCTCATCTTATATTACTGAAGTATTGGCTAGCGTTACGTTACTTTTGAGAAAAACAATCTTCTGGATGATAAATAAAATTTTTTCTTTCTACCAAAGAGAGCACCTGTTGTGGTTAATCAGATGAAAAATACTTGATTTCCTCAGGAGTGTGAAGGGAGGTTTTATAATACCTATTTTAGGAAAGAATTTATGCAGTATTTTTATTTTATAACTTATGAACCGTATCTTAACTCAGCATTTTCATTGAACATTCTTAATTGTGACCTTCAACTGCAGGTGATAGATTATTTTGGATTGAGATTTTGCAATTAGCATTATTGTTAAAGAAATAAATGGTGAGTGTTCACGAGAGACAACATCAATATTGTTACTGTAACCTGAATTGCAGAAGGGTTTGATCATGCTCCTGCTGAAGCTGAGGAAGTTTTTGCATCAGGAGCACTCAGGCTTGTATGCTGAAACCTTATCTAGTGCTTGTGTGTTTGGGAAGAGATTTTTTTTTTTTTTTTAACAAGTTTGCTGTAGATGGAGAGCTGCCAACTGTGAAACAAGGTTTTATGGGTGGCAGAAAGGAGGCTTCATTATTTACATTTCCATCAAACACCTGAATAAATAACTCTGTACAAGAGTAAGTGAGGTTCTGCGGAAATGGTTTGCACTAGATCAAGTTTCCTTTTTAAGATCAATATGAACAACAGTATTTTTTCTAGATTTGCATGGTTTAGGGCAGCAAAATGAAAAACGGATCCTAAAGCCCAAGTTTGCTTCTTGATATACCTGTTTTTACTAATTTTATCTCTTTTGAAATATAGAAAAAAAGTCTTTATGAATATTTAACACACAGTAGAGGGAAACAGTAAGCAAGAGTCATGTCAGTGGACTGATTTAGTACTGTAATTGTTAGCCAAATGCTTGTGCTTCTGATGAGACAAGAAAACATTTAACTAAAGTATGTAAAAGGCTATAGTGAAATATGCTGTATCCTACAATAATCATGAAGTTGTTCTAATGCATTAAATTTGCATATATTTTAGTGGGGCCTGGGAAATTCTCAAAAAAGGAGATGCACCTTCCATTTGGTTTGATAAAACAGCATTTCCTCTTGAATTCTGACATTAGACCCAAAAATCTTCTTATGTCATACTGAAATACAGGACCATAGTTGTAAATCCTGCAGCCGGACAACATTCACTGCTAGGAAAGAATGGGGCCATACGAGAGTATGAAATTCAGACAGTGCGTTATGGTACACATTGCAGATCCCCATAGACATGGTAGCATTCTGACAAGAGAAACATGAATTTTGGAGAACGTAAAGATGGAGGCCAGATGGATGCCCAGTGGAGAACCTTGAGTTCCGCCTTGAGAATATTTCAGAGAGAATCCATATTCCTCTTCCTTCATCATTGGGTATCAAGAGTAATGGGTAGACTGGTAAGAGCCAGAACCACTCAAGCGTCAGAGATTTCTTCCAGAAAAGTTTACCTTAACATTCTGATCTCAGGTCCCATGGTTGTGGTAGAGGCACCAGCTTGGATCTAGAGGGAAATGCACTGGAAAGTTGTTGAAAGTAAAATATGTCTTTTTCTTGAACTTTTCATGTAAAATGTTTGACTGACCCTACTGTCTCTTTGTACAGCTATTTTTGCTAGAAGAGATGAGAGAGAGGAAGTATGATGGGTATGCCAGGGCCATCCAGAAGGCATGGAGGAAGTATGTGGCCAGGAAAAAATATGTACAGATGAGAGAAGAAGGTAGGTCATAACTTCTGATGACAGATATTTCACACATGGTTCCAGGAACAGAAAGAGTGCCACAGGAGATGAAGGAAATAGCTCCCTCTCTCTAGAGCAAACCATTGCATTGCAGATGACTGTCTAGGATTGACTGCGAATTGTTGGACCCCTAAGGTACCACTGACGTGGTTGGCTGCTTTGCATACATGGATTTCTTGGGCAATCCAGTGTTTTGCTCTCAAAACAAAGACAGACTGAGTAGGACAGAGATCATGGATGTTCCAGGGGAAGTGAAAAAGGAAAAGCTTCCTACGCTTATATAGGACCAACGTGGTCTGTAGATGACACAAATCAAACCAAGGACTGTAATGCTTAGTTGCCTGTGTGACCTGGGTTATGGGAATGAACAATATTCTGGAGTTGGAAGAGCTAATCTTTAATTTCCAACAATGAGCGAGAAATTCCTTACTTCCAGAAGTGCTCCCGATTCATCAGAGCTGCTGAGCTTGCCATCAATGTATTTCATTAGGAATGGATTTAATGATCACATGGATCCTTATATAAAGGATTAGTAGCAATGCTATTTTTGGCATATTATAAACAATTTAGTTATCACTTCTTCCCAAAAAGTTCTGCTTGAAACAGCTAGGTCTCTTAGATCATGAGTTTAGAAAGTTTAGTGAATACTATTAACCAACGTTTATTTTTGGTGTTTAAGCATCAGATCTATTGCTAAACAAGAAAGAGAGACGACGGAACAGCATTAACAGAAATTTTGTGGGAGATTACATAGGCATGGAAGACCATCCAGAGCTACGACAGTTTGTGGGCAAACGGGAGAAGATTGATTTTGCAGACACTGTAACTAAATATGACAGACGGTTTAAGGTAGGTTTAAGAGCAATGTCCGCTAATGATTAGTTCAGCTAGGGAGTTACAGATGTCTTTACTATCCTTTAACAGAAACTCCACCATGTTAGTGTCCCTCTAGGATACCAGCTTGGAAAAAGTGTCTTTGACCTAAGACACACATAGGGATGCAGTTACACCCGTGTGATTGGAACGTTGCCATTGTCAAACCTCTTGTCCCAGGATGAAGGCTTTATGGGACTCGCTGGGCAGAAAGCTACATTAGTTAGGAAATGTCCGGTCCTGTGCAGTCTGACTCTGAGGTCATGTGATTAATCACATCTGTATTTTTTTTTCCCCCCACTTGAACCAAAGGCAGTATTGCCCCAAATCATTATATATCTTCGGAGCAGCATCACAACATTAGTGCATTGATCTCCGCATAGCTATGTATTTTCAAACAATTTTGTGTTTCAGAGCGTGAAGCGAGATCTTGTCCTCACTCCAAAGTGCATATACCTGATCGGGCGTGAAAAGATAAAGCAGGGTCCAGAGAAGGGCCAAGTGAAGGAAGTCTTAAAGCGAAGGATGGAAGTGGAGAGAATTCTTTCCGTTTCTCTAAGGTCAGTCCCTTGAAAATCTCTTTCCACTGACAGAGGAATTTGTGTAGGACAGGGGGAAATAATTTGATTGATGAAGGGTGAATTTCTGAAGCTGTATTAATTGAATCTTGTAAACAAAGAAAGCTGGAGCCTTATTTTCACCCCCAGCCCTACTAAGTGTGTTACAGCACTAGATGTTTATGTTTATAGCCAACACACAAACATTTTCTGACTAGTTATTAAAACGTGTCACTTACATTGGGTCTCACCTATTTGGTGTGTCCCCCGAAATGTATTCTGTGAAGCATATTTTCACCATGCAGGTTCTAGTAAGTTTTGGCTCAAACGTGTATCCCAGAAGTAACTCGTACTTACGGAAGTACACCTTGTACATGTCCACTGCTTCCTAAAGGGGCATTCTCTCTCTGGTGAGCTACTAAAACCTTTATTTATACTTGGATTTCACATGACTTCTGGTGACTGAATGTCAAGCCAATCCCAGATTGCAGGAGATATCCGACATGTCCACAGAGAGCTGTCTTTTTAGTGCTCCCAGTGTGGACTGTGCGCTATGCAGACCTCGAACAGATTGCGCCAGCCGCTTGAACTGGGCCAATGCATTGCAAAGGCAGAGTCACACCAAGCCAGCTAAAACTACGGCTCCTCGCCAAGTTGGTGAAAGCTGTTACACTCCTCTCACGTGTAAATAACAGTTCCACAGAGCCTTCTGAAACAAAACCAAATGGGCTTACTTCAGAGGGAATATGTATGTTACGTTATATCATGTAATGTTTTGAACTTAGCTTGTTGATTTTATTTTGTTGTAAAAAACATTGCATTTTGTATCTGCTAAAATTAGATTCAGAATTACAAGCTATCAAACTGTCCGGGTATTCTTCCAAAAATAAACCCTAAAAAACATAAGGGGGCAAGATGGCTTTTCACTGATGCCATGTTAGAATGGCCTGAGTCCAAAATGGGTCTTAATCAAGGGGTCTCTCAACTCAGTATTGAAGCGACTTAGTGTTAATGCAACACTCCGGCTGCAGAGGCTGTAAAGGTTTCTCCTTCTCTCAAATCTGAGATAATCTTGTCTCAGTGGCAAGAGTTAGCTCTTGTAATATTTAACAGTCTTCAATTAATAAAACTAGAGCAAAACCTTTATTTAGTTCACATATTACCTAGTATTTATTTTTTGGGAAAAAAAAAAAAAAAAACAACAAAAACCCCCAAAGCATTTTTTCAGACATCAGGCTTAAAACAAAAATTGTATTAGCTCTGACTTGCGTTCTCTCATGTGTTTTCAAAACTCCAGTCCCTATAATTTAGATTTTCTACACCTCTAAGATAATTGATTTCTGTCTGGTTTTGAAGTGAATCTCCAACATCTGCACTGGAAGAAAATAATTGCAATAACATTCTTCATGAGCTAATCCAGAATGGATTTAGCTCTATTCTGTATTGTGGCCTCAAAATTTTGTAAGTTTCGGTTCTTATTTGTACTGTTTTTCATGCAGTACTAAATTTTAGCTAAATCCGTACAAAATGAACTATATTTTAAATGGAAGGGGGAGAGAGGATAACTGGATTCTTGCATTGCTATCTGAACAATCTCTCAAGAAACCCATGTGCAATATATTGCTGTAAGCAATACACTTCTACACAATAAAGGCAGAATAATCAACACTATTAACATGTATTAACAGCAATTAACAATACATAGCAATTTAAATTACTAAAGGAGTTGCAATTTAAAGTGCAAGTGGCCAACTTGGAATTTGTTCAGGGTACTGAGAATGACAACTCATACTCTCATGGAAATGTTCTTGCGTTTTTAGTAATGATAAATAATTGAACTTTATAATTCATCTGATAAGGAGTGACAGAGGACATCCTAACAGTATTGTGCAATCTGACTCTTTGCCAAATCAGCAATAATAGTACCACTGACTGCATAATATTTACTTGCAGGTCTTGGGCTTTTCTTACACATCTTGTTCAGAACCTTGCTGAGGCTCTAGATTTGCTTGGCGATACGAAAGGAGGTCATGCTCCTGTTCTATTTTTATAGATTTCTTATGGCTGTTTTGAATACTAATTAGGTAAGCCTGTAGTTTCATACACCCTTTTCCGAACTACGGGCAAGATTTCAGAATTTGTAAGAAGATTTGGAGCGTGCAGGCGGTAGGTGGATTTTTAGAAAAACAGGCAGTGGTACAGCTCATCCTTTACCTAAGTGTGTTAGAATTGCATTTTCATACCCGACAGTCAAGAGCACCTCTAGCAGCACTAAGAAGCAATTTTTAATTCTGCATAAAAAGGTACTCACAGTCTGTAGAGGATCATAGCCTTCAATAATCAGATGAAAAGCAGAGGTCAGAAAGCTGGGCCTGCTGCCCCCTTTCAGATTTATAGAGTCAGCAATCAGGCAGCCCAGCTGGGGGAGGAAAAGGGAGGCGCATGCTCAAAGTGGAAATCCTTGATTGCTAGGTAATTAGGATCAGAAAACAGTGATGAGGGCAAATAGACCTAAGTTTGTCTCTGACAGAAGGTGGAGGCTTTTTCTTTGAGTTCGTATGTGCTGTAATTAATTAATTTACTTTTGGACTTGCTCTGAAATGTTGACGCAATACATAACAGATTTAGGTGAGATATCAGCACCTTTGCGTGCTGTATTGCTATGCAAACCATTGAAAGAAGCTGTTTCTTAGTGACAGGTGTGTGACTTTGGCTTCTTCAGGCCCTTCGGCCCTATGTGACAGGCCCTTCACCAGCCTGGTTTTCTACAGCTTTAACCACTGGAATGCAGATGTTCACACTTCTGAGTTACATATACTGTTTTTCAGAAAAATTGGTGAAATTTTGTAATAATATTAATTCTAAATCCAACGTGATTTGAAAGGCCCATTTCTCCAGAGAGAAATGCAAACTGAGAGTGCCCTTTTCACTTAGTAGGTGATATCTCGTGTATTGGAAGAAATTGCTATTATATTTTCTGATATTAGATTACTAATATCATCAGCAGAACGTTGACCAACAACATTGACAAAAGAGCAGAGAAGCTTTGGCTTCAGACTCCCTACAGCGGACTAAACAACCATGAAAAGGAGCCACACATTTTCTGCCAGGAATACTTAATGTCAAACTGATGCTCCTGCCTTCACTGGTCGTACTCCATTTTGTGAAATACCATGCTGGTGTTGTAGTAATTGTTTTATGATAAAGTTAAGCAATTCTCAGCTCTGGACGGCTGTCAAAAGTCCTGTGCCGTCTCTTCTCCCAGCCACACATTTCCCTGCAGTAGCTAGCACCCAGGGGCTGCATGGGGCTGTGGATGAGACACTAACAAGTGAGGGAAGCAGAAAATTAATCTACCAGGGAAGGGCAGGGGGTGGATTCTAGCACGAGGCAAGGAACAGAACTGCGGTGAATAAAAAGGGTGAGGGGCAGAAGGAAGGCTGCCCCTTCTGACAGCACAACAATGGTAACTTGATTTAAACTGGTTATGAAATCTCACGTGAAATCAGAGGTTTCTTGTCCCTTCTAATCCAATGCATTGTGGGGGGCTGCCCAAGGGGCACTCGCCTCCCTCTCTCGTTACGCTCCCACTGTTTCCTTGTGTCTGAGCTAGCATTGCGCTCCCATGCAGTGACCTGGTTCCAGAAATTCCTCCAGTGGGATGCTAACCCGCTTACTGTGGGATCAGCAACCTGAACCCGAGCGTCCTATGGCTGCTTATATGCTGTTCAAGCTAGGAAGTAAGGGGGGACCCATGGCCTCCATTTTCAGGTCTTACAGTTTTATTTGGAAAGTTTTGTTTATACCTCTTTGTAGAGAGGATGCCGAAGCAGACAGGCACTGATGTAGTTACATGCTGTTAAAAGGAAGAATGATACACATAGAAACATATTCCAAGTGTGCTGGAACAATAGTAATCCTGGCTGGGACGTGAAACAGACAGCAGCACTAACTGCTTTTACTGCGGGGACTCCGTAAGGGCCGATCAGCCTTGCAGAGTACTGGCTGGGTATCATTTGCTGTGAAGTGGTTTGCAGCATCTTCAACAGCTGTACAGAGGAGTTGATGCAAAGGTGGAATGGGTGGCAACCCACCGTGTGTGGGTTTTATACTGTGCTCAACCAGTCCAAGCTAAAGCCGATGGCAAGTTGAAAGCTTTCATTCCGAATTTGCTTGCTTTGGGTTTCAGTCTTTCTTTAGTTACCTTCAGGTTTCCAGTTCACCACTAATCACAAGTTTCGCCATTATTGAAGAGATGGGCTTTAATTGTAAGAGCACAAGTTCTTTTGGTAACAGTAATTACTGTAAAATGACTAAGTAGCATTCCTGGGTCTCAGAAAGGATTGTTTCAGATATTCCACTATCAGCTTCTGGAAAAAACCCCCAAAGCTGTTCTCAGAAAGCAAGACTGTAATTACTGCTGCTTGGACTTTCTTATGTTTTTAAAAATTAACCATGAGTACTCTGCAAATGTCATTATAATGCTGGCTGTATTTGCCGGTGAAATTTTAATCTGAATGGTATATGCTCTCATTTCTTTTCAGCACAATGCAGGATGACATTTTCATTCTACACGAGCAGGAATATGATAGTTTGCTCGAATCGGTCTTCAAAACTGAGTTTTTAAGCCTCTTATCAAAACGATACGAAGAGAAAACACAAAGAAAACTACCTCTGAAATTTAGCAATACGTGAGTTATGTTTTCTTCAATGGGCTTTTAAGAATAAATAATCTTTGTTCTTGCTGCCAAGGCAAATGAGTGAGTGTTAATTGTTGAGCTCCTGACGCTACGCTTTGTTTTAAAATAATAAGAGGCAGCACAGTGTGAAAATCTCGATGTGCAAGGAGACCGGACTTTCTGATTAGCTCGTCAGAGTAATGAGGTAGGATTGTACCTGGGCCATCGGCCACTTTCCACTGTCTGTGTGCATCGAAGAGTTGCCTTCGTTCTGCTGAACATCAGGCTCCAGGGTCTGCGGCTTTGTGCCACAGAGCGGCTCTGTCCCCACAGCAGGGATGTGCATCAGCCACTGCATGATTCACCTGGGAGTGCAAGCCCTCCGTCTTGCTGCTAGGCTGCTGCTGCCTGTTGGGAGAAGGGAGCATCCTCTTCCAGCTCCTTGACCTTGACCTAGGAGTGGAAACATCGTGGTGAAGAGTTTGAAAGACAATTCCAGAGACAGAATGTAACAATCTGAAACGCTGAAGTTTGCTGTGGGGACAGGGGGCTGCAGGGTGAGAGGATAATTCTAAAGGGACCTCGTGAAGTAAATGTTTTTTAGAAACAAGCTGGAAAAGCTACAGAATGTGTGATGTGCATTTTAGCTGTAAGGACATGCTGGAAACTATCCCAACAAACCTGTGCTTTTGTTAATACTCCTACCCGTTAAGCCCATTAGCCTCAGCAGGCCTTGGATTTGTATGTTTATTTTATTTTCTTTGAAAAAGTGGAAGAATTATAAAAGATAACAGGAGATTATTATTGTAGTTTGGAAAGGGCATAGGAGGACAATTGAAGCGTGGAACATTCCTGTAGGCTGGGAATCCAGAGCCAGTACCAGGAGTAAATTTTTTGTTCATATAAGATGTAATGTATTGTACTTCTGGGGTCTCACCCAAAATCAAACCACAACTTCCTTAGCTCATAACTGATCACAGTTCAGAGCAGATGGAGAGTGTGGAAATGCTGGGAAAGAATATATATGTGTGTGTATGTGCACGCGGAAACAAAATTTAAACCGGAGAGACTGAAGTATATGTATGCAAAAATGTTTACTCCCAGAACATGCACAAGGCCCACTCTTAAAGCATATATTGGCATATACATGCCAGTGTATATACATCTAATGCATATGTGCATCTAATGGTGTATAGAGAAGAATGTTTAGGAACGGAGCTCTCTAGCTTACTCCGGTAGAGTCTGCTGCGGAGACAGTGGTGTTTGATGGCAGACACATTCCTTACTCAGACCTTTGCACGTGTTTCCTCAAAGCTGACTGCGCTCTCCCTCCTCTCCAGGGCATCTTAAACTTCCTTTGAGTAGCTCTACCAGCAAAGTTAAACCATCAATTAAGAAGAACATTTTAAAAAGCATGAGGAAGAGATTTAATTAGGTGGTTTATGTCAGCTAAGTCGCTCAGGGAATACAGATTCTCAGTCTAAGCTTTTTATTTTTCTATTTCTAAGTTACCTGCTGCCAAGTGATACTATCCTGATTTTTGACATAGAAATGCTTTCTGTGTTTTTATTCATGTGTTCATGTTCTTATATTAGACTTGAAGTGAAGCTGAAAAAGGAGAGCTGGGGGCCCTGGAGCAGTGGTGGTTCTCGACAAGTGCAATTTATGCAAGGCCAGGGAGATATAGCCATTCTCAAGCCAAGTAATAAAGTGCTGCAGATCAGCATCGGACCAGGGCTACCGAAGAACTCCCGTAAGTACGAGTTTCCTTTAGAAATTAGAGAATGGTTTAGAAATTTAGAGAATGGTTGACTCTTTCTCTTCTTGCTTGCCTCTAGCCTCAGCATGTTCTTTACTAATTCTCTGTAACACTTAAAAGAAGATCCAAGTTATAGACTGTAATAATAGAGCAGAACTCCCTGCTGCTCTACAGTCGTGCTGGAATTTCATTACTTTCACTATATACCAACTGTTTCTGAAATGGTGAAAGTGTTTGCCCTGCTGCAAAAGAAATGAGGGCATTTAATCCTGTGATGTAGTACAAATGGCCCAATTAGCCAAGCATTTTGGGGAAGAGCCTGTCACTCTGCTCTGAGCTCCTGCAGTTCCTATGGCCTTGCTGGTGAAGAAAGGTCTCATCAGGACAGACTGTGATATGATGAAAGGTAACCAAAGATTGAGCTGCAAATATACCAGCCTCTCAGGTTTCGCATCCTACCCTTTTCTCATACTAACAGATGATCAGAAACAGTGTAGCCAAAAGTACTGCTGTGCCAGCTGTCCATCCTTTATAATTAAGCTCATAAGTTTCTTACATCTTTTGGGCCTGGTTTACTGTAGTCTTGAGACACTTTTACTTTATAACCTGCGGCTGGACTGGCGCACAAAAGGGAGAAGATGCTTAATTCATCCTTGTTGCACCTAAAGCTTTAGCACAACCTGGCCAGCGCTGTAGGAGTCAGGTTCATTATTCCTGAAGATCAGCTCTTTCTTATCACAGAGTAAGGGGTCTGGCAGCCAGAAGGACTTCCCTAATTAATGTAATTGTGAAAGGGTAACAAAATGTTGCTGGTTTCTTTTAGGTCCTACTAGACGGAACCTTACCCAAAGTAGAGGGTATTCCAGCAGGTCTCAGACTCAGACTTACCCTATGAGAGCCGCACCGCCGCCTCCTGGTAAGTCCCTTTAGCCGCGAGCAAAAACGAATTCCAAATTCAGGCTTTCGCTTTACTCTTGTCATCTGGTAATTTTTACACATTGAAAAATCATAGTAAAGCTTTAAAAACCTATTTAAAAGATCCTGCCTGGAAAACATACCTTGTTGGCATTTTCTGAAGTATATTGTTGGAGTCTGCAGATAATGAAACTGGTATTCCACCAGCGGTGCCCTGCTTGCAATGGACGCTGGCATGTTCAGCCTCTTGGTATAAGACACTGAATCTACAAGTAACCCCGTAGCCTTCTCCACGTTCCTTTTGAGGGTAAAAGCTATACACTTTCCAAGCCATAGACAATGCTCTGCAATGAAACTGCTTTTGGTGCCAATAAACCATAGAACACAATTTATGTCTCATTATCCTGCCCTGTTAGGTAACAGCTCTTGTGGATGCTGAATGCTGAGACGTATCAGCAGTGCCAGTAAGCAGCATGGCTTTTTCTACATGGGATTGATGTCACTAGGGTGTTTCACTTCTGCCCTTGAGAGATACGATTAATTTAGGCTGTGAACTCAGAAAGGAGAACAATAGTCCATTGACCCAACAGTTCCCAAGTGTTTTTCTTTTACTTATACTCCCAGAGTACTTTTTACTTTTTTTTTTTTTTTAAACAAAGGGTTCTCTTTCAGTCTGCTGCTGTTTATTGAGAAGCACAACGCTAACGGTGTAAGTTGGGTGTGCAGCCAGTCTCGGTCACAGAATTAACTAGACAATTCCCAATCCAAGTAAAACCTCATAGCCGTATGAGTCAAATTAAGACTGCATGATCTGCAAGAACTGCTTGTAGGACAGTGGGAGGTTACTGTAGTTAAAGGAGTTAACCTGTCTGCAAACACAGAGAGTAAATATTCATACAGGATGAGTTAAAGCAAGGAAAGTCTGTTTTAGTATTTTCAAAAACTCTTTCAGCAGTTTCATAGTTACATGAAAAAGACAAAAACATTGGCTGAAGAAGCCTTGTGCCTGCAGACCAAGCCCAAACTTGCCTCACATAGGTGAAGTACTTTGGATGTAGCTGTGCACGCAAGTCCAAGGCAGCAGTGGGTGCCCATACCTGCAGTATGGCCTTCTGAACCATGTAACCCCCAGCACTTATGACAGCTCCTGACCAGAGATGTCAACAGGGAGCCCTAATTAGAAGAGCCTGCCTCTCTGTGCAGCAAGACATTGGGCTAACGGGCTGCCCGGCATTGATGCCATCAGGGGGTTTCACCTCTGCCCTAGAGAGGAAGAATTCATTTAGTCTGTGCAGTCCAAGGAGAGAACAATATTCCATTGACCCACCATTTCCCACGTGTTCAACTGTGGAGTTGAACTAGATGCTCATGGACCACTGAAACCACGCTGTAGTGTCCAGGCAGACCAAGTGTAGCTACTGAAGTTAAGTGCTGTGTTGACCCTTATGCATTAGGGTATGGTGTTTAAAAGGTGAGTAGAAGTCTTTAATACAGAACTCAAACCAATTACCAGAACACGTTTTGGAGTTTGTTTTGTTTTGTTTTTGTTCAAACTCTTTTGTAATGTAGCCAATTATAGCTGGAAAAATAAGATTGAAGACAGCTGTTACAAAAGAGTTCCAGTTAGATTGCCCAGACTTTCAAGGAGTCAGAGGCAATTGCACCATTTGGGCACATTCTTCCTTGAAAGTCACAAACAATTGTCTCCATCCTGCTCTCCCAATGTGGGGAAGTAACACTGTGGGCCACCGTCCTTGGTCGTGTGAAATGTATTTTGAAATTAATGGTCCAGTAGCTGAACAGACTGTAATGTATATGTTCAAAATAAACCAAACCTTTATTTATAATAACCGTAATGTATGTGCCATACTAGCTTGGGTCCCAAAGCAAGTTTTACAGTTGAGTTTACGGTGACTTGAGCTCTGCCACAGGAGCAAGAGACTCTCAGAAGGAAAGAGCAGCTATTGAGCGCAGTAAGGTTTTCCCAAGAGTCCTGGTTATGAATTCTCCTCTCTGCACAGCTGCTCATTCTGCTCATTTTCAACAGGCGTAATCACAAGGGAAAAGGAGAGGATCCACCCATAGCATTAACCGATCTGATTTTTAATAAAAGCGTAGCTCCCATTGTATTCAGTGGGGGTTTTAGGAATGTAAAGCATGCAGAATTGAGCTCCTTAGACCCTCCAAGTAACTCAGACATGGATGGGTTTGTTTTGAATTCAAGTTAGAGGCGTAATTATTTAAAGGCATTTACTTAGCCTTGTCATCACCAAAATTCAAAATCCTTTTGAGCTATCGAAGTAGCAGCAAGGCTTTTTTTTAAAAAAAACAAAGCAAAACCTGAAAATCCACCAAAAAAACACTCTTGCTTGTTGAAATAGACAAGTATTTACAGCAACTTAAAAAAAACAGTCTACCCAGTATTCAGGGAGTTGGATGGAGTTTGAACTTTAAAAGAAAAAGAGATACCTGGCAATTCTAGCTAGCTCTAGATCAACCCTTATCTGGGTAAAATTTTATGTGGTGTTTTAACTGGAGGTGTGGTGGTTCCATGCCAGCTAACGTTAAGAAGGTTGAATTCAGCTGAGAGCTAATCCTTTTGCTTGCTTGTAACATTCGAGGCACATGGCTTAAACTTGAGCAGGCATCCGTGAAGGCGTGAACCCAAAATAGATCGCCAGCAGACCTGAAACTGTGTATAAATCAAACTTTTAAGATTTCAACATTATTTTGTTTTCAAGTTCCTTGGTAGCTGAGTCTCGCTGACAGCTGAATCTGACAGCTGAGCCATCAACACAAGGAAAAGGTTAGCTTTATTGAGCTGTTGTTTAGACTGGGTGTGTTCACACTTTATTTACTTCTAGGTCAGCAGCAAAATGGAGTAATCAATCCCCCGGGGTTTGTACCACTTCCCCATGGCCCAGGAAATCAACGGGCCAGTCAGAAAAACCTGTATACAAATATGACACGACCAACTTTACCACGGCAACTGTCAGGAGGATCAGGCAAGATTTCACAGCAACCAGAAAGCTTGGATTTCCTGAAAGTGCCTGACCAAGGAGCAGCCGGGTAAGAGTTTACATTAAATCTGAAAAAAAAAAAGTGTTGATTTTTGTAAATAGCTTCACACACTCAAACTGTTCATGACTGATAAACTTATATTGTGTACATAGATGACCAGATTGTGCTATTGCGCTGTACTCAAAGGTATCATCATCTTCCGTAGGATTTCAGAACACATATTCCATCATAGGCCTTTAGGAATGAAGGAGAACCAGCTCTATTTTAATATCTTAAATTTGCATGGTACCTTCTACTTAAGGATATTAAGACACTTGGTGGAGTTTAACTAGGCCGTCTTTGCCTTCTTATGTACAGATCACAAAGAGTAGATGGTGTTTCATGGCGGCTGCCATGCCCAGAAACACTGGCGGATAGTCCTTTTGTTTCAGCTTTGACTCCCGACTCAGATACCAGACTTGTACTTCTTTTTAGGAGGAAAGCTCGGCAGCGTGGCATTCAAGATTATTTCAGCATCATTGTTTTGCTAATATTAGACTTCTGCTTTGTCTTGAGACTGCAGCTGCTGTAACAACCCCATACGCCGCAGGATAAAGCCATTGTGATTTCCGTCAGACACCTGTGACTGACGTGTGCATTACCGCCACCGAGTACATAACGAGATAGGAACTATCACGTTGGATTAAAAAGATCAGTTGCATCGTACCACAGTTCCTAATGCTATGGGTACACACTGACAACCCCATCTGGTTCAGTCTGACGAGTTTGCAAGACTGATTAGCACATGCTAAGGCTTCTATTACTTAGTTGCCATTTTAAATGGCAATTATGGTCAATGTATTCCAAAGGAAGAAAAAAACCAAACAACAAAACACAATGTATTAGAATGACATCTTCACGTCTGCCCATTTTCACTAGTAACTCTGTATGCTCGAGGGTGGTAGAAATTCTGTCCCCCCGCCCCCAACCAGCCACAGCAGTAATTGCCACGGGAACAGGCATCCATCGCTCCCCTCTGGAGGGGTTTTGTGGAAGTCCAGCTTCTCTATAGGAAGCCACAAGTAAGACAAAAGAGCGCTTAGTAACAGAGCTTATACTTCTGAGGAAAGAGGCAGGGAGGGAAGAGGATGTTGGGGAGCGAGGGTTGCTTGGTTTGTCTTGTTCTTTTGGTTTTGTTGTGGTTTGGGTTTTTTGTTTCTCAAAGCATCTGCAGCTGTAGGCACATGCAGCAGCAATAAGGATGCCACTGTGTAAGGTAAGGGAACATCTAAAAAGGGCCTGGCCAAGTAATTTCTTAGACCTTAAGCATTCCGATGTATGAGTTGCTGCCTGTCTGGTACGCCCTGCAAGTTCACTGAATTGTGTTTCCTAAAGCGTAAACTAGTATTTTGGTCAGAAATGGTGGGAAGTGCCCAGCCTGAGAGGATAATTTCAGGTAGGCATTGAAACGAGTAGGTAATAATTTGATTTACATCTGTGTGATTTCAGAAAGTGCTGGGCTAGCCTAGGCATTGGAGCATTTTGACTCAGCATATTCAATGCTTTGTTAATGCGAATAATACCATACCCTGAGCACACAGTCAAAAGACCAATTTGTAATCGCCATAATATTCATACAGCACCGTTCCTGTCCCTACCAGCACCGACTGTTGAGGCAGATTTCAGTAGGTGTTTCTGGGGCTATTTAATAACCCAAGTTTCCAAGCGGAAGAGAGCATTGCACCACTGGCAGTAATATCCCTTTGTGAGCGCCATTTCTGTGAACAGCTGTTGCACAGACACATGGAGGACAGTTTCCTTGGGGGGACAAAAACCCCAAACCACACAAGCTGACCACCGTGGCCCCGGTCCCGCAGTTGCCCTGCTGGCACATGGGGTTCTGCCTGTTCTCCCAGGTGAGTCCCTTCCCAGCATCGCTGACCTCAAGCCGCTCCGATCTGTTCACCACTATGAAAAACAAACACCCCAGAGGAGTTTTACAGCAGTAACAGACCAAAGGCGGTGCTCATACAAAAGTGACGTTTGCAAGACTGTCTTCCCAAGCATTATGAGCTCCTTTATTAGCGTACTAAAACCCGACATTACTATGTTCGGCAGTGGGTTGCAGGTAAGTTTTTCTCTGTGACTGTTCTTTTTCAAAAGGGAAAGCTCTAGTGTTCCCCGTACACAAGGAGTGAGCTAGAAGAGGCGTGAATTTAGTATTTCAAAACCACAGCCATTGTAGATACAACTTTTAACAGTTAGAATTAGGTTTATTTTTAGCAAAGCTGCTGAGAAGGATGCACCGGTGGTGCACAGCTTTAATTTCTAGCTATCCCTAACAATCCAATACAAGCCTGAGTTTGTCAAACCCGCCATGCTCTCACCAGCAAATCATCTCATCTAAGATGTTCTTGTTCTACTGGGGTCGCAGAAAAGCTGAGCTACTTTTCTAAGTGCTTGCTCTGAATTCTTTTATTTCCATACCGAGGTCTCACTTTCACCACGTATCCTGTCCCAAGCAAAGTCAATACATGCTGAACAACAGGAGACAATCCTCTCTGCCAGTAGATAAATTTAGAACTGAAATGCTGCTAACCCAGAAATGCTGTTAACCCCTACTTCAAAGCTCGTGTTCTGGTGCAGTTCACTACACAAACTGAGAACTAGACAGAGACGTATTGACAAAAAATAAGTCTAGGACTCACTCCATGTAAGTAACTATGAACCTTTTCTGCAAGAGCTGTGTAAGGTTCTCATGGCATTAGATGACATGATCGCAGTTCAGTCTCCTCCACATCACTGCAACATTTTTAGTCATTCGGTAGATTTATTTATTATTTATTTTGACCTGACATCTAATACCTCTTCTCTCTTCCAGCCTTTATTAGCTGATGAGCTGGCAGAATTTCTTCCCTCTTTCCCCTTCCTAATCTTTGGAGTGGTCACAGCTGTGACAAAGAGTTTGTGCAGCAGCTCCCCTGCTGCTTCAGAGTTGACTAGAACAGAACAAGTCCATAGACGGCCCTGGAATCTGAGGCAACTTAAAAGAGATGCAGTCTCTCTTACAGCTTAGTCACACGAATGGTAAAGTAGAAGCCTGTGAGCTAGAACTTTGTTTTTTTCATACTGGAAACTAAATCCCTGCTGAAGTTGGGGCACGGGGAGAGACAGGCTAAGCTGTAGATGGCAAGATATGCATGAACTGCATGTGCACATTTGTTTACGTTCCACCCTGAGCACTAAGTGTCTTCTCCTGTGCATTTGAACTGCTGTGTGAAGTACCTGTTCATCCATTTCAGTAAGAAAGAAATGACAACTCTGTCCCTTTCACGGGAAGGTCTTACCTTGCCATTTTTAACTGTTGTGACATTTAAAGAGAATCCTTTCTCCTTTGTTCTGTGATATTCTTCAGAATCAATTCATTAGGACGGAGGGGTTGATAAAGCTTAGGTTCGAGCCGTAAGCGTTGAAGCACATTAACATTTTTTCTCCCATTAGCGTTCGCAGGCAGACAACAAACCGACCCCCACCAGCCGGAGGAAGGCCTAAACCACAGCCCAAACCTAAGCCTCAGGTACCGCAGTGCAGGGCACTGTACGCATACGATGCTCAGGACACAGATGAACTCAGCTTTAATGCTAACGACGTGATTGATATAATTAAAGAAGGTATGTAGAGATCAAAGGTTTTGTTACTTAAGTACTAATCTTGAAGGTATGCTGTCATAAGTAATTAAGACGTGCCATTTTCAGCCATCCCACCGTTATCTTCCCTCATTAGGCTTGCAAATTTCTGTGATCGCTCAAGGAGCGGAGAAGTCTCTGCACCCACACCAATCAAACCTGCTCACTTAAAAGCATGTCAGAGACAGATCAATGACATATGCGTCACTTGATACTGCAGATGCATAGATGCCATTAGAGAGTAATTCTATCACGGGCTCTGGCTGAAAATTACCCTAAACCACAGCTATAGCACGAGAACCAAAAAGTAATAAAGCAATTCCAACTCTCTGTGTCTCCAAAGCAGCCTCGTAAGGCCAGAGTGGTGTGGCCACAGGAGGAGCAAGCTCAGGTTCTCCGTATCATTTCTCCTCCCTCCTTCACGGGGCAGCTTTCACAGGGCGGAACAGCTTTGCGAGGCTGCCTCAGTAAGTATACAAAAAGGCTTATAGAACCTCATGACTGCGCTTTCTTTGTCATAGATCCTTCTGGCTGGTGGACAGGAAGACTACGAGGGAAACAAGGGCTGTTTCCCAACAATTATGTCACCAAGATATAAAGACTATCAGACAAAAATTGGCGTGAAGTTACCAGTGGTTGAAGATGTCTTCCCTTGCCTTCAGGACACTGTTCTTCTGCGAGCTGCCTTCTCAGCAGTACCTTCAGTAGAGTTGTGTATGAGAAGGAAGAAGATTACCCACAGCACAGACTTTGATCTTTTGTCTCAGAAGCATACAGCAACGGACACACTGACCAATTATTTATTATATTTAAAGCCTGGTTTTAACACCTAGTAAGTGAAGAATGCTCAAACCTACCATCTTCCTGAAACAGAAAGGTGCTTTGCAGTCTGGGGCCGGGGACTTTGAAAAGAGTGTATTTAATAAGTGCCTTCAGCTGAGTATCAGTAACGTTTTAAATTATCTACTGAAGATAATGTTAAATGCACATTTCCTCTCATGTAGATCACGCTGGGGAACATGTTAAGTATGCTGCTACACGTCCAAAAGATTTAGGCTCATTTGGGATATTACCATCTAAAAACCTACTGTGATGGTATATTTACGTAATTCCGTACAGAGTTGTAATGGAACTGGTTTGTGTTTGCTGATGTGTTTAGGGACTCCAACAGGCACTGTAAGAAGTTAAAACAGAAAACCCACGTCGTACTGTATGCTAAACAAAGTTGCCTTCATCGAGATTTATATTATAATATGGCTGGCCCATGTTGGATTTATCTTTAATGCTCTACCTGTTATAAGAAGCGCCTGTATGCAAAGCTGTACATTTATAGAAACAGATCATAGTCTGTATATAAAAACTGAGTATGATAGAAACATGTATGAATGTATAATGTAGTATTCCACTGTTCTTATTCATGAAGTAGTTCTACTAGAATTTTTATGCCAGGTACTTGCAGACATGCACTACTCCTTTTAAATGGCAAAAGCGTTACGGCCTCAGTCCGATCGCCTCCCACACCAGAGCAGCTGTTGCTTGCCCTGCAGTTCTCAGCATTCATGCTTTGCCTTCTGAACCTCCATCAAATAAACCACAAGCAGCGGTTAGCCGAACACCTCTGTTTTCCGTGCGGTTTGTTACGTATACAAACAGATGTCTGTTCACAACAATGTCTGTTGGGTTTTACTGCACTCATTTCTAAAGAAAAAAATAATCCCCTTCCTTTGCTCCAAGCCAAACCATTTTCACTGTGCCCAGCTGAAGTGCTGTGCGTTACATTTTTTTTTCTCATTAAGAGCAGTTAAAGAAAACCTCCATTTGTTGATACTAAGAAGCTGCAAAAGCTTTAAGATAAAGCCGAAAGTCTTGAATGCCCTCCCCTCCTAAGCCATTGCCTAGGCCTCATTTAGGCACGCTTAAACTCCACCTCCATTAAGGGATGACTGACTGTAGAAGCTGTTTCTGGAAGCCAGAAACTAGGGCCTCAGTCCAGGGGACATCACATACACAGCAGGCATCGAGCACAGTTTTCAAAAGACCATTTGCATCGCTCGGCTTGCTTGTCCTATGGGAGAGAAAAGTCTGCTCGAGAAGATAAACCCCAGTAGCGTCAACGTCCTTCCCACAGGGGGAGCACTGAGGTCCAGGCCGCTTTTGTAGAATTGGGTTCTCGCCTCCTGCGTCAGGGCCTGCACACTCCTGACCGGGAGACACCGGGAGGAGGGAGGTAATGAGGTCAGTACAACTTAGAAGGTACCTAAGGGTCTGTATCTTAACAGTACTCGCGTAGGACTGAGTTAACAAATGGGCTTAAATGAGGTATTTATTGAGGCAGAAAAGCCGCATTACTTACATGCTTGTGTTCCTTGAGCATACAGATACTGATGGTCATTAGAAAAAAAGGAAAGCAAAATGTTAGTAAGTGATAAGGAAGAATCTACTTATGGTGGGTTTGACTGTATTCTCCCAGGTACAGGGATTTACTGGAGGTGGGGGGGGAGGAAAAAAAAAAAAGAAAGGGGGGGGGTTGGGGAGTGAACAGGAACAGCCATGAAAAGCTAGGTTTGTTGGGCTTTTTTGTCCCAGTGGAGCAGGTTTTAAGAGCTTCGCTGGGTCAAAAGGTCTCATCCCTATAGTTTCACACCTACAGCCCCTGCACACCGTGGGTAGCATCACAGGAGCCTCAGAATCTTCCTACCTTAGCTCCCTTTGTTCAGGCACACAAAGACAGAGAACACATTGTCTCATGTCCCCCTGAACACAAAGAGTTGCAAGGCTACTATCCCCTCTTACAGCCAGCAGACGTCTGTCCCTAAACTTGAAAGCGCAACAAACTACAAAAAGCAAAATCCCTGAATACGTCTCTGGGACAAGGCACTGAAATAAAGTACGTATTTAGTATCCTTTACGGTACACCAAGAGAAGGTGAAATGTCTGCCCGCGCTTTCTTACCTTAAGAGTGAAAACAAGTTACTAAATATAATCCGCTATAAAGCCTGGAGAGTCTCATTGGCCACAACCACCGAGAATAAACATCCACGTCTAACTGCAAGTGTCAATCAATCAATCAGCTATTCAGTCAGATGCCCTGCTTGGACATTAGCTTGCAGACATGTCTGGTGCGCCTCAAAGAGACACAGTACTTTTTTTTTTTTTAAAAAAAAAAAAAGAGAGGAGCTTTATTTCTAGGTAGAGAGTTGTTTTACAAATCAAGTTTAAAATTTCACCTTCCAACTGAGTCCAAAACGTCTGTAGTAAGGCGGGAATGCTATGTACGAAGAGCAGTAGTTTTGCCTCAAAAGGCACTTGAGGACAAAGTGCACTCGCCAGCAGGATGCCGCTGCCTGGGGTTAATGTAAGAGTGACAACGCCAGGTCCCTGATGATGTCGCCGCTCAGTTGAGGGATTGTGCTGATTTTCAGTAGCGCGGAAGCTGCATACTTGCTCTTTACAGACTGCAAAGGTAGAGGAACAGTGTTACAAAAGACTTGACACGTACAGTATTGAAGTTCAGGCAGATCATTTTGGGTTAATTAGCCTGACGGCTTGGAAAACAAGCAAACAAGGTTAGAATTGAACCAGCTTGCAAATCAGCAAGAGCACAGTTTGCCTAAAACGTTCTGAAGTTAGTACTAACGCAACAAGCCTGTTTTAGAATAGCATATGCTCTAACATACAGAACAGCTTACCTAAGGAGCCGCAATATGCAGCAAATGCATTTGTAAAACGTCAAAAAGAAGATTTAAATAGTTATACTCACAGTGTATTTGGTTAACTTCTTATTTACTCTGACCACATTCTTGGCCATATGTTTCATAGTTGTCACAAGACTCTCCTCTGTGTATCCGGTGTAGTACTGCTGCTTTGGACCCTGCAGCGTAACGGTAAGAAATCTGAGATTTATGAAGCGGGGAGTGCTGCTCCAGGCACAGCCGCTCCAGGCAGCAAATGCCCGAAGCTTCACGCTCCAGCCCCGAGTGCCAGGAACCGTAGCACCGTCAGCATAGCCGACAGATCCAGAGTAACTGCTGGTGCGCTGTGAAGTCTGGACACATCAATGCCAAGAACCACGTTTCTACGCTGCAGAGGATAAAAGCAGCGACCCTTCCAAGCGCAACCACCAGTTGCATTACAATTCACTATTCATGGCTCACCATTCCATTAAGCTACATGTACCATGAGAATTATGAAAATCTACCTCTGTTTACAGTTCTGTAAATACTTGCAAGAGAAAAATCCTTTCATACCACAGTGCTCACATCACTGAAAAAAACAGTACTAAGTTTTTAGTGGTGTATTCCTTTTTCTACCTGCAGCTATGCATCAGGCTGTCCAACTCTCATTTGATCACCAGCACTATTATTGACCTATTGACGCAATTTTCTCAAGTGGTTGTTTTAATGGTTTGATTCGATCAACAGAAGGAAAAAAACTACTAAGGGATGAGTTTGATTGATTAAACTCCTTACCCATTTGTTGTCTCCCAGAACCTTTTGGGACAAGCATAACGCAGCAGCTGCAATCTCTGAAGGACGATGGTGAACCATGTCGTAGTCTATCAGCGTCAGCTCCATGAGGTATTTTGCTAGTGTGTGTTGCTTAACATCAGCCTGCCAGACGGAGAGCTTGTTAATCCACAAAGTTGCACTTCACCTTATCACAGTAATTCAGCGTTGTTTATAGTATTCATTAACTGACAAAACAGCAACAGGGGACCATACTGTCTAACAGGCACTCCCCTCAAAATCGAGACCAGAGTCCAAACCAGTTTAGCCTGGCAGTCATTTGGAATTCAGACACAAAGTCAAGCGAGGGATTTTAACAGAAAACTGCAGTACCAGGCACTGCTGTGCCCAACTAGGGACACGAGTGCTCCCTCTGTAACACGCTGGGTGGGGGGGGCAGTGTAAAATGACTTAAGGAGGTGCTTATTAAAGCAGTCAGCAGTAACTTCAAGAGTTACTTCAAGTGTGGGCAGTTCACTCGAGGGTAACTACTGAGGTGGGAAAAAAGGGTCAGGTCAAAGAGAAAGCTTATCTTTTAATTCTCAAAAAATACAGCATTTGCATCCAAAAATTATGAAGAACTGCAACACCGGTCCCCTTTTACTAGGGAACACCCTGATCACCAGACAAGAGATTACTCTAAAAACAAGGGTTCTGCTCTAGTTATGTTTAATTTACTCTAACAGTACAATTACTGCCACTAAGTCTGAACACAGGCCCCAGTGAATACAAACGTGACCCTCTACTGCCTGCCACAGTGATGTTGTCGTGTTACTCCACACGGTGGAGTTTCACAGCTGAGTATTTCTTGATCCAGCGCGTAAGCAGAAGGCAAGTGAGATCACATGATAAAAATGCCAGAAGGGATCCTGGTAAGACTTTACACATATGGGAAAGTTCTACAATGAGCACAAGTACTCACCTCCCCAGCTTTTGATGCTCTTCTTAAGAAGTGAAGTGGAAGAGGTCGCCCCAAACTAAAGTTTAACTCTTTAAGAATCATAATCTCCATTTCTCTAACTTCATCACTGGTGTAGGCGTTGTCAGTAATGTAAACAAAGTCTTCTACGCACGGAGACATCAACTCTTCGTATTTTGAAGCTAGAAACATTGCCGTTACACCCACCAGCTGAAGGGTCTTACGAGGTACTGGATGACTCTGCAATACAGGAATTTAAAAAGCAGACCCCAAAATGTCAAACTCTAGATAAAACAGATTCTAATTTATCAGTTTAAAATAGCAGTAGGACAGTGCTCATTCTTATAACGTAAATGAGATTTTCTGCTTTGAGTCAAAAGTGCCCCTATAATGACAGGCTCAAGGAGGTCCGCAGCCTCAGAGTTAATGCTACATTATACAGAGCTCTTACGCAAAGTGCAGACTTCGTAGGTTCTAAAATTTATAAAGAAAAGATAAATCCTAAACTTTAGAAATACAGTCATTGAACAAGTCTCCTAGTCCAAACACAAGCTGAATAACATCTTTCTTACTTGTAAGAAGCGATCTAGAACTGCAACACACATATACAGTGTCTCCTGCAAAAGGTTGAGTCTTGAGTGGACCTGGACAAGCCAGTCAACCAAAAGTGCACGCATACACCCATTGAGTGTCTTCCCATCAAGGTAATGCGGGCGGATCGATTGCTGCACCTGTTGGGGAAAGAGCTGCGTGAGCAACAAGATCACCACTCTACTGCAAGCGCAGGCTCAGTATATGTCATACCTCAAGCTCTCTCAGATACAGATAAATATCCTTCACGTAGTCACTACACAGCTGGGGATTCCCCCAGTCCTCAGCATCGATGTCTTCTACGTTGTTGAGCAACACATCAGAGAAGGCTTGGCACAAATCCTTCTCTTGCATGGATACATCCATAGGGACTGGAGACGGAATCTAAAAAACAGATCACAGTGCTTACATATTTATGGTTAAAGCTGCAGTGTTCCTTTCATTTCCACAGTTTTCCAGTTACTAATAATATTTCTTAAGACAAAAGAAGTTGAAACTGAGCTTACATTCTAGTGTGACAAGCCTTCACCAAGATGGGGTACAGACAGAATCAGAAGACCTTCCAGTACGTGCCAGCTAAAGCATAAACTTCATCCCGTACCTCGACAGCTAGTTCTGCCACTTTAACATTAGCCTTTAAGCACAACATGCACTAAACCAAAACCTCAGTACAGAGGCTTTGCTTTTTCAGCAGGGAAGTGAGACAGATCTACAGATAAACTATTCTGGAGTTAGGGCTCTAAGTTGCAAATCAAGTTAAGAATCAGAACAGGATCATTAGTTCCTACCTTTGGAACACCAGTTTCTTTGGATGTCTGATTCACAGCAGCTGGAGGTTTAGGCAGTACAGCTACACTTGTCGTCTTACTAGGTCCTTTTGTCGGCTTGATGGATGCTTCGGAGCATTCTGTTTTCTGTAGTGAAAACAATTACTATCTATCAGTACAAAGCTAGCAATCTACCTTTTCCTTATAGATAACTTTCAAATGTTCCTTTACCTTAGCTATATACGTTCCTCTTGTTGCAACTTTATTTCCGATTTCTTCCAAAGCAGCCCTTTTGCCAGTAGGGCGAGTTTTGGCTTTACTTTTAAGTTCAGTCCCAGCATTCTCCATCCCTCTAGTGACCTAAAACAATAAAATTGCAGTTTAAGAATAAAATTGCAGTTTAAGAATCCCAGACCAACTTTATTTAATTTTCAGATACCTAATTCCATTAGACGCTTACCGCTGCTGTACCGGTGTACCTCTGTACATGCTACCCGTTACTCAACCTGCTTTTATTTCTGACCCGTTCACACATGCTCAGAGGGAGAAGTCTCCTCTGTATGGGTTTCAGACAGTACTGTACTCTGAAACTGTGAGGGAGGATTAGAGCAACGCACCCCACCCCGTTCTTCCTCACTTTTTAACGTGAGAGTGCTTACTTACGACTTAGCTATTTATTGTATTTACGCACTTTGTAACTACAGCAAAGTATGTATTTTTAGTATGTATTATATGTATTATAAATGTATTACGCGTACATTTTAGTACGTATTATAATAGTATGTGTTATTCCCATCAAGACGAACAAAGCAGTTTCTTTGTCACACACATACCACGCAAGTAAAAAAGTTACGTTAAGCGTACAAAAATGAACACCCTTTGTTACGCTCAGCAAAGAAATCATCAGGTTTCACGAGTTTCTCGTGGAGTTGCGTTTAAACCGTTACACGGTAGAAAAGAGGCTCCTGTACTGCACTCCCGCACCCTCCCGTTGACTGGCTCCGGGTTTCTGCCTTCCTCCCACACCGAGGGCGGGGGGGGAGCGGGCGGCCAAGGCCAGGTGGGAGCCGACCGCGGCCCAGGGGAGGCGCCCGCGCCCCCCAACACCCTCCCCCGCCCGGCTCGGCTCGGCTCGGCCCGCCTTCAGGCCCCTCTCCCCCCCCAGCTCCATTCCGGCC
>VYZM01005721.1:553373-603393 GCA_013398915.1 Dromas ardeola | reverse complement strand
AGCTCTAAGTCCTTATTGAATGGTTTTATATTTTAAAAAACCACCAAAAACAAACCAAAAAACACAAACCAAAAAACCCCCTCAATGTGCGCAGATACTTCAACTTAAGTTAGCTTAAGACCAAACAGATTCTAAGCTCTTCTTCCCTTTCCCTAATAATTCTTTCAATCTGCAAGTATCTACAACCCAGCTAACCGAAATCGACATTTAGTGTTCACTAGAGCTGTTTCACAGCAGCAAATATTTAAGTTAGGGATTCAAATTTCTAGACATAGGAAGAAAATGATAAATACAATCTGAACAGCAGTCTAAATGTTTAATATTGACATTCAAATATATCTGCATTGTGCTGAAATTTTAAAAACGAACACAAAAATCTGAACAGACAAAAAACTCTGGTGATGAGTATGCTATATGTATCAGTCAAACTGAATATAGTTCATATTCTGTTCCCAGCATTAAGGATGTTACTTGACTCAGAACTGATATTGTAAATATACAGCAGCCATTTTTCCTAATTAAGGAATGTCTCAATACATAATATTATCCTTTTCTAGATGATCTTTATACATTTAAACTAAAATATACGATCGATTAAATTAAGGAATCCGAGGTTAGTAATGAGTGAAATCATACTTTCAAAGCTCGATACTATGTAAAACAAACCAAAAGAGACCACACAACTCTACTTACTAAAGCAGCTAATCTTGCCTGCAAGTTTGGGGTCACAAAGCCCATAATATGTGCAAACAAATGCAATACAAGGAACCATGCAAAAATACAGTAATGAATTAAAAGAAAAAAATGTAAAACCTAAAAAAAACCTTTTATAAATACACTGAAACTCAACTGTCTTCTACATAAACTGTAGGTCTAGCATTAGTTGTACCATATAGCAGAGCCAGCACTCTAGGTTCAATGCTTCCAAATCTGCGCAGGTAAGTCATGCCATCTTTGGTTGACTGCAGTACCAGGAAGGATGAGAGGGAGCGAGAGGGAGGACAAGAGTTCTGGAAAACGCTGTCAACTTTCACTAGGCAGTTGAGCCTCAATGTCCACTCTGCAAATGGGGCACTTCTTGTTAGTAATCAACCACTGATCTACACATACTTGGTGGAAAAGGTGCATACATGGAAGGCGCCTGTCATCAGAACAGAAAAACATTTGTGTTAATAAAGCATTTCCATAAACATACCCATTGGAAAAATAATAATGTGGGGTTTGCTCTTGAGCTGTCTATTCTTTTTGCCTGTGCATGTTTTTCCACAAGTTTCACTAGCCTTTCCAGTTGAACCTGCATTTTGTCTAGTTCCAAGAAGAAATGGATATGGGTAATGATGTCAAGCATCAGCTAGCTTCTGCTTTATGACGCTGATTTAAACCTGCTCTAGCTTAACTAGCATTACTCCAGAAAAACTACAGTCGACAGCCCTGATTAACTCAGGGTATCAGCGCGGGCTCATGTTCCAAGACAAACAGTCAACTTATGGAAGACCAGAAAATTCTACCCGAAGACAACGCAGACTGAACAAGGTGTCTTTGCGGTTGCAACTCATTTTACTTATTGGTTCAATGGCAGATAGTCTTTAATTGTAACTGTTAACCTAGGGAGCATTGCAAAGAATAGTGTGCCACATGCAAGTATGGTCTCAAGGCCAGAACATTAACTTTATATTCTGATATTCAGTGGTACTATTTACCTGACATCTTCACCTTCCTCCAATATAGACAAACAGATGGTACACTTTTCCTCTGTGTCTTCTTCTGTTCCTTCCTCCCCATCTTGTTTGCAGTGCAGTTTCCTCTGTGAGAACCAATCAGTTGTTACCTTATTAGTAGAGATGACATTATTGACAAACTGAGTAAAATCTGTTTTTAATACATATTCAACACATACTTCTTTGAAAACATTTTTATAGTATTTATTCAAATGTATTTGAACCAAAATGAATCAAGAACTAGCACTTGGAGCAAAATCACAGGACATTTCAGATTTATTTAACTAGCGTTAATTACAAAAGTCTTCTGGACTGTGAATATATACGTTTCATATTGTGCAACCAGTTCTTTTACTTGTGGTCTATGTATAAATATCTTTATTTCATTCATGAAGCAGCAAAAAAAATAAAAATCCTTTCAAACCTAGTATCTTCAGTCACTTTTTATCAAATGTGAAAGAACACTATGTAAATGTGGATGGGATTCTATATTATGGTATAATCAACTCCAACTGAGAGACAACTTCAGTTGCCAAAAGTCTGTACCAGATCCAAAACTTTCAAGTGTCCCACAGTCTTCCTAATGTGACCAGAGTAAAGGTTAAGATGATACATACCAAGCAGGTAAGCATTGTGAACAATTTATTGCAAAGATAAAGTCTCACTTCATTTGACAAGTTCTCACTGAAGTCTGTTGACAATTTAGCTATTACCGACAGTTATTTCATTGCTCACAAGGCTATTCCTAACTGCTGGACAAGTTATTTAACCATATCAAAACACTTTTGTTTATCACATTACAGTAGCTCTTTATCTAGGGACCAAATTTTTAATTTTATTTGTGAAAGAAGTGTCATTGTAAGCTTGGCTTACAATCCTTGAAATTGTAAGATACAGAAAACATGCGCTCTTTGAAGCTGCCATTTCTGCAGATTTAAGCTAAATGTAAACGTTATTACATTTTCAAAGAACTATTACAGGCAGGCCACAATTTGAGAAATCCTCACCTTTTTGTATTTATGTGGATATGTGCATCTTTCTATAGTTCCCTGTGTTGCTCCACGATTAACGTTGCCTAATCGTTCCTCCAAGTGAATCAGCTCCTAAAAAATTATCAAGGAATAAACAGTGTAAGAACTGTTATTTCAGCTACCTTGAGTAAGTATTAATTTTGTTCTAACCCTTTTACAGAAAGACAAACTCAATTCCCAACTTATTCAAATTCAGGCAAAGCAAAATAGGGTATGTTGTGTGGGAGAAGTGATGGGTTTCTGTAGAAAAACCCATACAACACTGCCTGGTATTTTAAGTTATACGGAAACACTATTTTACTACTAAAAATATAATAAATTGTTTGTCAGCTCGGAATGGTTATCAGCACGTTCACGCATACTTGCGTGTCTAATGAGGAAAATGCAATTAAAATGCACTATGTAAATACTTGCTCTCTAACAATCATTAAGGCTTAGAAGAAAAAAAAAAATTTCTTAAGTTGAAATACAATGACTGATTTATTTTTCTCCAGCAATGAGTTTATTAGAACCATGAGATGTCACTAAAGATGTTTTCAGTGGACTAGGTCATTAACTCTCTGCATCTGATACCCTTTATTTTCTCTCTCTTTTTTTTTTTCCCCCTTCCCTCAGTTTCAGTTCCTGCACTACATAAACAGGACAGCAGCGTTAAAGCTGCCAAGCTGCATCCTCACTAGGAGGATCGTGGCACAGTTATTCAGAGACAGCACTACCTTTTACCAACATATCATGTCAATAATGCATCCTACTAACTAGGCTGGTGGGCAGAGCAAGATGTACTGGGAGTTAATAACCACCTACACCAACGATGTCCAGGGCTCCTTTTATTGACCAACTTTTCAATGTGCTTTTTTAATCCCAGTTCATGATAGTGAGGTCATTCCATAAATAAAGTGTATTTTTTTTTATGATTCTTCTACATCTATATATAGAACTAGCTCTACCATACACCCTCCCCATATTCCCTCATGACACATTTTGACATATATCTAGTTTTATTCTATTACAAACCTCAAAATTGCCCCTGAAAGGGCCTCTGAATGATGTTCCATCCAATCCCGATGAAATGTAACGGATGTGAGGGTAGCCCGCCATGTCTGGTACCTATTCAAACAGCAGATGTTAAGTTAAACCTATTCAGAACAGTTTCAGTATTTTACTGTTCACTTTGTAAAATTTAAGATCCTTTTGCTTTTATTGAATGACTTATTATTTATACTCCTCAGCCGGAGCACACAGTTCCAACTGACAGCATAACACACCACCACTCCGAACTCTCTAAACATAACCGGAAGCAAAACAGAAGTGAGACTAGATCCTCTGTTATAATCTCTCCACGTCTGCATTACATGTTGCTTGGCCTCACTTCAAGTCTCAAAATCTCAACCTACTTTGTATAAACGGCCATAAATATCTACCTATTTTTGTAAACAAAACACCTAAAAGCTATGCACGGAGTTACAAAAAGGACTTGCTATAGATTCTCAAATGTAACTTTTTGGTACCACAGAAGACACAAGGCTAATACTTAATCCGGAAAAAACGGCCAATATCCTTATCTTACCCAAAACAACCAAACATCTTCAGACACACTTCAAATTTAGAGGCAGATAAAAAAAAAAGTAACACTCAAAACCCCCATCTAAAGTCACAGGCAACTCTACATACACTCCGTATTCAAGCATCCACTGACTTCCTTGTACATTAAGAGATACAAGCAGTGAACAAAATACGAGCGTCCAGCGAAACACCCTACAGGCACTTCAAGCACCAGCGCCTTTCATACAGGAAAGCAGAAAGGCAGTTAAAATACCAAGGGCCACCCGCACAGCAGGACTTCTGTGTTCTATTCTTACCCCCTCAAGTTGAGTGAATAATGGTATTGACTTTTTGTCAGAATCATACCAGCAACACTTTTTAATGAACAGGTGAAAAAACCACCCCAAACGATCAGCAGATTCAGTTTACTTAATCATGTAGAGTGCATCGATACGAGGACTGTAGGCAGCAGCTCATTTGGAAATAACAGCAAGTATTTGAGAAGTACTAGTACTATCTTCCTTTCTGCGCTATCAGCTGGTAACAGCTCTGTGCTGCACATGACAGCTCAAAATTCATCTCATGAGGCTGTCAACAAGTCAGACATCCCAGATATTATTCATGAAGTCAGGTAGTCCTGTGTGGCTTTTCTTATTTCCACCAGACACTTCTAAGATTAACATAGATAAAAATGTAAAAATGAATTAATGCATTGTGAGAAAGCATAAGCCTAAACAAAATTACTCACGTAACATAGCAGACCAATAAGCTACCTTTCTATGTTTTTCAAATCCAGTCTGGTAACTAAAAGCTGACAGGGATAGAAAATATTTCTCTGCCCTAAATATTTTATTTTCAGAAAAGAAAAACAGAACTGATTATTTTAAAGCAGTTTACATGGTGCTTGTCAAACGATGACCATGTAGTGCCAATACAAGCCACAAATACAGCCACAATATTAGCATTAGATTTTTACAAACGAGAGTAATAGAAACTGAAGATTTAACTTCCAGAATCCTAATATGGGAGGTGCCTCTCTCATAAGCAGCCTAAATATCTGTTGGTCTGGTACCAATTAGAGCTGGAGATGGGAAACAAGCAAGACAGGATGACTGCTGCAAACTCCAACAGCACATCAATTTAAAGATCTAAGTTGTTATGCAGTATGTAGAATGTATTTACAAAGATTATATACTAACGCATTAATTCAATATGGTGGCAAATACATAATTTTTATCACAAGATAAGTATATTCATCTGCATGCCCAAACACTTCATGTAACATCTTGGTGTCACAGGTCTTACCGTTTGACAATATAAACTGCGGCTGTAACAAAGGAATTTGGAAGAGCGCATTAAAAATACAATAATTTGGAAAAATGACATTGTAAGAAATCTGTCTCAGATAATCAGCGATTTATGATCCACTCTCCATTTAAGCATTTAATTCTACTTTGTCCTCCAATTACAGAAAACACATTTAAAGAACTAGGTCGCTCATCCACACTATGAACATATTTGTTGTCCCAGGTTTTCACTAGGCACAGGCCTGGTTGGCATCATTTGGAAGTTTCCATTGCCTGTGAATCGATTGTCTCCACTCAGAGGAAAGGAAACTCCTGGTAAAACCTTCCCCAAGTCTCAGGAGCGACTGTCACTGCTCGGTTTTTTGGTTCACCAGGATTTGAAAACAGTCTGTTGGAAAACAATGGATCTGATAGCGCAGATCACTACAGGAGCTGTAAAGTCACAGGGGTTTTGCTGCAACGCATTAATTACAGTTCCAACTGCCTCAAAGGTCTGAGTTTCCATGCACCTGGACAGGTGTCTCATTTGGAAAAAATTCTGCTACTGGAGACTTATCTATTTAAGAAACCTATAATTTAACACTACAAAACCAACAAAGAATTTTACACCACAGCAAACTACTGAACTTAGACAACAGAAATACTGGATGGGACAATACATTTTCATGCTAATAAATGGGTCTTCATATTATCCTGATGGTGAATGGCATAACACTTCTGCAACATTATCTGAACATCCATTATGTACAGGCTCTTTTATAAAATATTGTGAGAGCACAGCTTACATTTCTGGCCAAGTAGAACACTGTATTTAAAAAAAAAAAAATCTCCGTAAGAAAAAAATAGCTCATTTACGCCTGCAGAAAAAGCAGTCTGCTAACATAGCAAGATTTTAACTAATTACATTTGTGACTACAAGCTGGAGGAAAGATGGGCAGGAGAGAACTATCAATAATTCCCAACCAAGACCAGTCTAACCAAAATCCCTTTGACAGCTTCAAATGCAAGGAGAAGATTTCAGCTTTCTTGAAATAGCTTCACACACAAAAGGAATTATGCTTACAGTAAGTTTTCATATCGAACGTAAGAGAAAATGAAGAAAATAAAGAGTTAAAGGTAGTGCCAGCCTGCACTAAGTGCTTGTATATGCTTCTTTTGGATACAGTCAAATCATGCTATATACTTCAAAGCAATACACTCTGGACCTGCAAATTCCAATATAAGTTTTCTAAGAACTGTTTGTTTCCCACTTGTTTCCCAAGTATCAACCGTTTCTTGTTTTGCACTTTGTAGTGACACTTCCCACTACCACAAAAATCTGCAACAACTAAAAAATTCAAGGCTAAGTCTGAACCATTTACAACACAAACATTCTGAAACAATTTAAAACAGCTAATCTGCAGGAAAGATTTTCTTCCTTGCTACACCTTCCTTTAAACACCTTCCATCTTTCCAGGATCTTTTTGCCTTTCAGTTGCCACAGTCAGTGAAGAGACTGTTCCATTGTACAGTACTACTTATCTTTTCCATCCCAGCCTTTTATTCAATGGTTCACATTAAGTATGATCTTCATACGTATTAAAACAAATCCAAACAATAAGCTTATCCAGTTAACCACTTAGGTCCACATCAATACTCAAAAAAGAGTAAAAGCTTATTAAAAATCTTAATAAGACAATTCAATCAAGAAAAATTTGCAGGTTTCATAGAGACACACTGTGCAAAGGAACAAGTAATGTGTGCTGCATAGCTAAAGCCTAACTGTCTGTGTGGAACAAAATCAGCACTCTTCAATAGCCTATATTCTACAAAAAGCTGAAGAACAGTAATCCAAGTTTATATTAAGAAAACAGTAGCAGCTGAATTACAAAAGTCCATTTTCTTATTTGAAAAATGCAGTTAAGTTTGATGCAGCTAATCAAGACTATTTCAAATCTAAAGTCCACTTTGAACTACTATTGCTACATTAACTTACAGCCTTAAACTAAGCGTTCAGATATTTTATGGGAAGTTTGTTAGCCGTTTTTGTATGGAACAGTTGCATGTCTTAGAGCTGTGATGCCTGTATGACTACACTCTGAGTGATATTATTCTGACCAGCACACATCTACCACAACGTACTGGGACCTACTAGCCTATACCTCCAAATCCCTCCCAATTTTTACAACTAAGTGTAAAGATGGCCTTAACCACTCCGAGTCATTCAACAGTTAAAGGAACAAACTAGTAAGGCTCTGAAATAGAAAAAAAGGGGGGACAGCATATGAAAGCTGAATGTACAATGCCTGAGAGAGGTTAAGTTACCATAAGTTTATTTTCTTTTAATTGTGATCCAGAGATCTCCCTTGGACTGGCAAGCTGCAGTTTAGGTTCACAGCTAAGGTAAGGAGTCTTCTCAAGGCTTGCATCCACCCTATAGAGACTTATTACACCACAGCTAGCAAACTGTAAAGTCCAGATAATTCCGCCTCCCCCCCGGCGCGGCCCCGAAATTCACAACCAACAGGACACGACTCAAAAGGCAGAAGAAAATAGAATCAAGAGACTAGAACAGCATATCCCACGAACTTCTCTGATTAACAGGTAGCTGAAACAATTTGAGGGGCATGTAGATAGCCTCCATTATTAAAGATCTGTTTTATAAAACAGAAACTAAAAAAACCAAGACACCCAGCACACCAACAACACCAAAACCACAAGACAACCCCATAAAACCACCCACCACCAAATCCCACTACTATGCATAATATGATCTGAAAGTTATCTTTATGACAGCTATGCATGTTTGAAAAACAAGCTGTATAGAGTACTATTTTAGTGGCAGGTCTGTTGCTTAATTTTTAAATAGTCAAAATCCCAGACCAGTTGTAATTCGTTATTCACCTAAACAAGAGTAAAAGTACACTAAACTAAAAGGTAGAAAGGTAATACTGCTCACTTCAGGTCTACATTCCATTTAAAATTTAGCTAGCAATTTAAAGCTGAAGAGACTTTGTTTTTCTTCTTTGATTATGAAGAGGGTAAGATGGAAGGGAGGAGAAAGACAACCTTCTAGTTTTAGCCTTCCACCCCACCCCCCATTAAATAACAAAAAGGAATAAATCAAATTAATAAAAATAACCCTTTCTTTAACAGAGCAGATTTAAAATATAATAGCATTATAGATTTATTTTTTAAAGCGTCCTAGTAACAAACTCATATTCAGAGCAAGTTCCTGTTTCAAAGCTGAACTAAATTACAATTTCAAAATGAATGTCCGCAAGCTTTTGAAATTTTATAGCAAGTAACACATTATTCGCCATTTTTCTAATCCTTTCTTATTTTTTGAAGCCTGAAAAGTGTTAGAAATATTCTCATCTTTGAAATTACACGAAGTAACTGATTTTACAGCTAAACATAGCATTCTGGTCATTCTGGTAAATAGATAACATCTGGAAAACATGAGTTTCCTGGTTTCAGCTGGGATAGAGTTAATTTTCTTCCCAGTAGCTGCTGTTTTGGATTTAGCATGAGAATAACATTGATAACACATATTGTTTTAATTGTTGCTGGGTAATGCTTATCTGAAGTCAAGGACTTTTTTCAGCTTCCCCTGGAAGCAGAGAGGAAGCATAGACAGGACGAGCTGGCCAAAGGAATATTCCATACCATAGACGCCATGCTCAGTATAGAAATGGGGGCTGGCGGGGGGGCAGGAATCCAGGCTGGGCAATTGGTCATTGGGTGGTGGGCAACTGTATTGCTTAACTCACTCATTTTGTGTATTCTTTTATCATTATTGTTATTATTTTCTGTTCCCTTACTGTTCTATCAAACTGTCTTTCTCTCAACCCACAAGGTTTCCTTTTTTCCGATTCTCTTCCCTCATCCCACTGGGGGAGGCAGGGAGGGGGCGAGTGGCTGTGCGGCCCTGGTTGCTGCTTGGGGTTAACCCACAACAGGGAGACACAGGAGAGATGGCAGGATAGAGAAGGGGACCATTTCAGGCTGTCCTCAGGCCAAATTTAGAAACACCTGGAGATTTCTTTTTAGACTTTTCCCCTCCAGATTTCACTACAAACTAGGATGCCTTTTCTCTCCTGAAGCAACAGAAGAGGAGGAATTCTGCTTGCGTGTGCGTTACAGCCATACGCATGGTTTAGCTAGTCAAAATTATAGCTGGCGTATAGCTGTATATAGCTGGCATTAAGAAAAAGTCACGTTCCTTTGAATGTCCATCTCAGCTTATTAAACTACAGAAATTGCCATCCTGTCCGCCTAGATGTGATAACTGGTGCTGGGCACTCTTGAGTCAAAAAGCAAACAGTGCCAAAAGAGCAGCCAAAGTCACTCAGAGTAAACAAATTGAAGTGGCATCTAACAACAAGCACCAGCATCAGCTAAGAACAGAGGAACAGACAAGCCTCTGTTGTCCCATGTCATTCTTGTCTGATGTTTCATCAGTTACTCCACGCACTGATCTTCAGTTGATTCTTCCTAAAAATGTTCAAGTTCACAGAACAGATATTTGTCCAGAATGGAATCCATCGTAAAAATCACTTTGACAGAAGACCTTTCCTCAGCATATACATGGCATTAAAGCAACAGCAATGGGAACACAAACTACTGTAAGCCAGGGTCACATTTAAAGTAATTATATTAAATCAAGGAGGGAAGCAGCCTAGTCCTTGCCTACACATATACAAAGGAAGCTCTTTCAACTGTTTTTAATCTAGGATTCCTTGTGAAGCAACATTTAAACAGGTGAAAGTTTCTTCAATCAAGCTAATAGAAAAGGAGATTTTGTTTCCCCTCACCCTCTATTTGGACTGTCAAACACTAATTATCTCCCCCAACATATCTTTCTTGTTTTGCGTCCCTGAGGATTAAAACTGCAGTCTACATTCCAGCACTGACTAGATGAAGATTAAGTTATCTGCAATCCAATTAAAATCTGAAATTGATACATCAGAGTACTAGTGTCATTAAAGCCCAAATAACCCATTATGCCCTTTATGGCCTGGCAGTAGTTTGAAGAGGTTTTAGTACTTCAGAGCAGACAGGAAAAACGCACGCTGCCTATTTCAGAAAGCGATTCAACACAAACAAATTTTTCAGTTGAGCTACTGCATGAGTTGCTTTAAAAGACTTCCCTCCCACCAAATAAAGAAGGGAGAAGGTCAACATTTGATGATATCTGCCTCAAGAATCCAGCATGCAAGCCTTGTACATTGCTATTTAGTACTCCCTGTACTTACTGAAAGAAAGCACTCCTCATTACATGAGCCGCTTAGCAGAGGGACTCTAAGCACAGTTCAGCCTCTCCTCCCCTGCCCCTATTCCGAATCTTACAATTTAAAAACCCAGGTGATAGCTGCAATTAATCTGTTGCTCTTTAATAAAAACTGAAATGGCACTTTTTTTTAATTATCCAGTTAAGTTTGTTAGATGAAAAACTTCACTACTTGCTCTATATTCTAAGTCAATTTTGCTGACAGATCTGCAGTGCGCTCACACGTGTGTAGATGAAGAAAACTTCAGCTTTCATGATTGCCATAGAAGGGGTAGAGCCATCAAATGCATTTGTAATGCTTTGAACTCATTGTATATATAACTTGTAGCCGTGGTCTAACCTGCCTTTATGTTCTTCTAGTGCGTGCAATCTGAGTACATTTCAAATTAAGTCTGAGACTCAGAACACAATTTCAAAGTCGTAACGCTCAATGTGATCACAGGAGAGTTGAAACCAGATCCCAAAGATTTGAGGACGTACTGCTTACAGCAGCCTATACACTGTAAAACGTGCTGCCAGTACGCTGCGCACAAAAATTCAACATACAAACAACTTCAATTCCATTTCATCCAGAGATTCGTGAACTACTGTTACAAGGATTGGATATTCCTACACAAACACACACACAAGTTTCTGTAGAGTTAAAGAACCCTATTGCATCTGACACTTGTATCACTTAGTAACAGCAGTTACCGAGCAGAAGGGCAAGACTCCCTGAAGTATTTTATCACATATTCAGGAAATACTTCTGAAGATTCTCTGTCACAGCTTTCTTCCATTCTACTGCTAAAATGAAGCTAGACACTAGGGTCCCAGCTACTGGCTTGTGTAACATTTTAGTTGCAGGAATACCCCTATGAAAGTTAAAACACAGTTAAAGGGATCTCATCATACTGCAATAAGGATGAGCTGAACTCTGATGTTTCTAGAAACTTCACTATAGTGGAAATAAATCCCATCATTGACTAATTAGCCCTGATAGAAAATAAGATAAAAATAGACATATGTTTAATTTGCTGTCCCCCAATGCATTTACAGTTCCCTGAACTATTAGGAGGGTCCTTTCTCTTTGAAAATCTAAAGCAAGTTACGTTATCTGTTACAGTACAACACATGAAATAAATGTGAGAGGCGCAAGCCATTTTTCATCCACTCGAAAAAACAGACAGCTCATTGAAGAAGAATGCAGAAAATCTTAGTTTGAATAGATGATGCACAGGAGATACAGTTATGCAGAAAGAATCTTGTTGCCTACACTAAAATACCGAATCTACAGACTGCTCTAGAAAGTCTGTGATAAGCATGCAAGCTGTGCCTCAATGAATTACCAACCCTGATACATCAGGGAAGTACTTGAGGATTATTATCGTGTTTCTCAGTTAAATAGGAAGGAACACGCAATGTAAGCCTAGACTATAAAGAGACAGCTATTCCAGTACTGATTATAAATTTACACTTCGATTCCCAGATGTCAGTTCTGACAGAGGAATTTTGGATGGGCAAGATTTGCAGGTTGATTTTTAATTACAATTTTAGCACACATTTACAGAAGAGCCCACAGTTTTGATTAGATTACCTAGCTTGATTAGGAGGTAAAGTTGCTGAAGCCCTCTGCCACAAGCTGCGAACTTTCACCTAGATAAGCTGAACTTGTACTTAGTTACACAAAGGAAGGCCCTGAGACCAGCACAAACCAAGAGATAAAAAAGCTACTACCGTCAGCAGAGGCTGCAAACCGACAAGCTAAGAATAGTTAACAGCACCTGGAGACAGAGAAAGAATCCAGTGAGGAATAAGACGACGCCAGACCATAAATTACCATTGCACCAAGGGTTGCGTGCAAGCTGTGCAAAGGGTGGATGCATGGATTGTAAGGGTTCAGTTGTCCAGGAATTCTCCTTTGTTCTGGGTCCCTCTCCGACAGCACCCAGCTCGAGCTGTCCTTGCTGCTGTACCACTTGAATAAATTCGTTTGGGGGGGATTTTTGCCTGAGACTCTGCTACAGGAAGCCTAGGGCAAAGAAACTTCTTCAACGAGCCACACAGAATACCAGATATAAACACTAAACACACTCCATTAAACTCAATTTGTGTCTCTGTGGATTTCTATTAAACAAAATTAAGAATATTTTAAGTAAATCTACAAACATTCTTTCAAAAAATAATACTCTGTAGAAGTCAGTTATGCTCATTTTCCTTGTTTTACTACTGTAGGTTAAAAAAAGTTATGTGTAACAAGGGACTAGCTTACCCTCACCCTTTCTGTTGCTTATAACACTTCATGCTACAAAACTATACGCTTTATCACGCAGAATTAGGTTCACGAACACCAAGTATTATTTGAAAACAACCAAGTCTCTAGATGGAATTCTAGCTGTGCTGTATACACACTGTGAAAATAAAGCACCAGTGCTAATCCTCATGCACTGGGCGGAAAGTTGGTATCTTTAACAACCCAAAACTCATTAAGAAGAATCTGAACTTTAAAAATCAGATGCAGAGGGTCAATGCATTGCAATGCAAGTGACAATTTATTTCAAGTGTGTTTCATTTTACAGGAGCTGAAGTTAGAAATGTTAGGGTCCTAAACTGTTTTCTCTTATTAGTCTCTTATTATGAGCCTGTTCTAGCCCCCTATCTGGGAGAAACACACAGAAACACTGGAGTATTTTCTTCTTCGATTGAACCACTAACTTTTGCAGCAATGTATACATGTCCAATTAAATGCAGTAAGCCTTAAAATAATTTTCCTGACAAACAAAATAATTACAATGACCAATGAGAATCACTTTTCATAAGCTATCTCCTTACCATTAGAGGAAGAGCCCCTATTTGCAAGTGATGAAGTCGAGGAGGTGCATGGTAGTGGGCCAAGTGAGGATGCAAGGGCCCTGGAGGGTAAGTAGCTGCAGTCACACCAGCTTCAATTCCCAGTTCCCTGTCACATGAATGAAAGTGGCATTACAGTAAAGGTACATCTTGACCCCTAGACACAATTCCACTGCTTTGGAAAATATACAACACGGCACAGCTACCATAACAGTTTTACATAAGAATTTTTTTTAAACTTATTTAAACTTTGCTAAAGAATCATCTTAATCCTACCATAAATAAAAGCTGTTTTTAAATCAGCTGTGAAGATTTTGTATGATAAGTCACTAGAGACAACTCCCATTTATTGAGCCCAGTATTATTATCAATGTGGAGTCTTCTCCGTAGCTCATGCTGTGGGAACAGCCGTTGTCACACATGCACCTCTTCCCTAATGGTCAAAAGCTTTTTTTTTTTCTTTAATAAATATATTGCGGAACTTAAATGTAGCCGTCATGAGTAGGCCTGATGCAATTTTAAATGAGTTCAGACAAAACGGAGAAAGAATGAATTAGTTTGTAACTCAAATCCAAACTTCAATATTACAGAGAACATAAATATTATTTTAAAATCAAATCCTGAAATAACTACCTAGACATATTTAAGATATTGAGTACTCAAAGCTGTATTTGGAAGTCACATTAACATCCACAAATTTTAAAATACAGGTGCACGCAGCGCTTCTTAAAAATCACAGCCAGCATTATCAGCACTGTGGTAAGCACACTACGGTCTTTTGTCCCGAGTCCCAGAGATCTAAAATAGTATCCAGTTACTAACCAGGCAGATCTCTCCGGAGCTTGTCGAGGATGGGAAGACATTGTCTGAGGCACATGAATGTGATGCCCATGACCATAATTGGGATGCATTCTGTGAGGATGCGGAGGAGGCCGTTCATGAGCACGTCTAAACAACATAACACAGCAACAGTTAATTTCACATACTTGTTAGTATCAAGAAAGCAACATCCATAACCAAAAGACTCCAGACTGAATTACTGGAATACGTTTAAAAGAAAAAATAAAACTCTCCATACAGTATTTTAATTTCAACTTTGGATATGTTAGAAACTAACTATAATACAGATTTCATATTCAAAGACAAAACCAGCTTCAGCTACTGTGCTCTGCCCTTCACCTGGCACATAACTACAGAAGGACTGACAAAGTGTTTAATCCTAACCTCAAACTACAGGTAGGAAAGCAAAGACCAGATGACGGTCATGTTGAGATTCAGCGGCATTCAGAACTATGCTGCAGTTTATTTCTAGCAAAACTATACCAGCAAAAGTAATTAGGGGAAACTTAATACGCTAATCAGAGGACATCTTCCTTGAAACATGTTTGTGTCATAGCTCAAGTAATAAGAGCACACAGTTTTTTCCATGCCAGCTGGTATAGAACAACTACAGTTTTGGGGGAGAAAAAAAAAAAATCTTTAAAACCCATGGTGGCTGACTTCCGTTACTTAACCATTTTACAGTTACAGAAAGAAATGGATTAGTATTTTTCTTTCCATTGCTTTCAATGCAGAAATATTTTTTTTATTCAACCTAGAAACTTGGATTTTGCCAAAAGCAGTACACTGTCTTCAGATTCAGTACCACCTTAAACTACCTGACAAAGTAGACTACATATTTTCTAAATTTACACGTCTAGAGAAGTAAAAAGTTACTTAACAGCACACTATTCTAATCACTGCAAACTGACATTTCTCCAGAGAAACCTGTCAAGCTTGTATAAATGATGTGAGAAGCATTTGTTTTCTTCAGTGGTTCAGACCAACGTGGGAACAGATCTATCAGCAGAACCTACTCCTAGTGTCACCTCCCTTCAGTTTATCAAATAACTATGGGAAAAATCTGGAAGAATATATTTTAATGAAAAAACATAGCAAAACAACTGCCGTAGTTCCATAAAAACTGCATGTCATGTAGGCCCATTTTTCCTAAGATGAGTCTTAATTGAAAAGACACACATTTGAAATTCTTTCTAGGACTGTAAAACTCCTAGGCTGTCTATCCCACACTACTAGCATAAAGTGGGTCATCAGATTTAAAACAAACAGAAAATCTGTATGTTATACCAATGCAGTGCACTCTCATACACTGCCTTTTGCACATTTTGTGGCTGGTCTTCAGAAGTTATAGCTGTTGTACCCACACTTGAGACATGCCAGTGAGGACTCAAACTATTTTCTACTTCCAATCCCGAAGAAGTCCTATATTTTTAGACAGAAGATATACAAGCTACTCAATTCCACATGCTGTTTCTAGAAATGAAGGATGAAACAACATCTTAAGAACACTTTGAGATGCTGAGACATGGAACCAAAGGAACTGCAAGTCTGCTGGCAGTCTCAGTCTGTGTATTAAATAAAAAAGTGAATAAACACAAGTTTCTGGTTGTCAGAGTATAATCTGATTTATATGAGGCCGGGCCAAGACACTACAGTATTGGTTTTGCATGTAATTTGTATGAGGATTGGGGGGGGAGTTCGGGGGGGAAGAAAGACCAAGGGCTGAACAATTTCATAGGATTACAAAACAAAACTATAGAGGAGAAACCTCACAGAACAAACTGACACTGACCCAAGATGGTGACTTCAGAGAGAATGTCAAGGAAGAACCTATTATCAACATTTGACTACAGTTTCTATACATACAAAGGAAATTCACTAGGCTAAGAAATTCCACTATTCACATTTCCAATCCCCAAACTACCAGAAGGTTTCCAAAACTGGTAAGATAGCATTTTAAGGAAAGATAATAGTGGCAGCTATCTTGCCATCTCACATTCAGTACCTTGAACGTTCCAAAACTAATTTTTGGGTATGACTGGATAATCATGGGCATACACACAGTATGCCTGTATGTTTAGGTTAGGGTGTTTAGAGGTTATGCCATTTGCATAGCAAAGATAACAAAAGAACAGGTAGAATGGGTTCAGATAGATTAAAGTTTTAATGACTGAGAAAGCAGAGTGATACTTGACTTTCCTGGGGGGTGGAGGGTGAAGTCTGACATGTGCCACTTTGTGAGCAGTTACTGCCTATAGATATTTGTATGAATTACCTGGAAACGGCCTCAGCAAACTGTTATTTAAGCATTAACTTCTAAATCACTTTTAAGTTAGTTACCAGTAGAATTTGTGTAAGAAAGTTCGGAGCAACAACTGGAGAGCTCATTCTTGAAAGTCTCTTGAATATTTAAAAGCATTATCTCCAGAATTTAAATAACTTCAGTTACTTTTTGACTGAATACCAAGCCAGCACTGAACTGATTTCTGTCGATACTAGTGTCATGAATCTAGTTTAGCAACAACAGTAGCATCTCTTAGAAACAGTATCACCAAAGCTACATCTAACATTGGTCACATTCTCACATGGTCTCTTCCTTGTCTTCTAAAGACATAAAGGCATAGTAAAGCTAGGTAAGTATCTAAGGTTAAATCCGAATTAAACCTGGTAAGTGGTCTCTTATGATAAATTGTTTGTTTTATTTTAAAGCATTAGTTAGATAAAAGAATCTTAACAGCATCAACAAGGCAAAACACACCTGAAAGGAGCTTATGATGTACTTTTTGGGCTGTCCAGCTTGAAAAAGTAATTCCTCCCTGTTTTCTGGAGGATGAGTAATGGGCAAGAGAAATACAAGCTTCCCTTCTCTTCCATGCCCCATTCGTGCCTTACCTGGAGACACTATTGAGAGACGTAATGGTTCAGCCTTAAGGCTAACCCAACTGTGAAGGTATGTAAAGACACTTCTTACCATGGTGTAATACTAACAGTTCCTAACCATGCAATTAACAGTTTGAGATTCACATGCAACATTTTACAAACCTGAGGGAAATTAATTATATGTTTAGATACTGTTCTGAGTACATTTGTGACATACGTTGGGTGTTGCATCATTCTTCTTCTCTGGACCTCCATCCTCTGGATCACTTCATGAGGATGTAGTCTCTGTGCTGGAGGTGCTGTTGCAGGGATGTGATGGGATATAGGCTGGTGTGTTGCAGGAAGATGCTGTGGTATTGGAGCAGCTGCATTGGCTAAAGGATGAGTTGGTGGCGGAGGTGGAGGTGGAACAGGATGAGAAGATGCATGAGAGGAGATTGAAGGATGGAAGGGATGCACTGGATGAGGGATAACATAATCTACTTGAGGTGGAGGTTGTGGCTGTGGAGGAGGATTTCCATGAGAGTGAGGACATGCAGAAGCTTGATGGTGAAGAGGTCTGGTCAAAGAAGCATCTGCAATGAAAACATTACATGCTTTTAATTTGGTCAGTAGCAGGTTTTGACCTAAATTTATTCAAAAAATTATCTTCACACAGGTGCTTCAATATTATTACACTAGTGTAAACAGTGGCAACATAGGAATATGTGTTTATGCAGTTTTTTTAAATAAAGCGATTCCAGCAATATACCCTACAAGAAACCCACACTGTCTGCAGCCAGAAGTACTCCAATTGCCAGTGTTGGTAAAAATAAATAAAAAAAAAATAATCTGTGTGATGCATGCTGAAAAAGGTATATACGGTGAGAAGTTTTACTTCATTTGTTTAATTTTTTAAAAATTCACNCCCCCCGAAGTCCACTATTCTGTAGAGACAATAAAATCCAAAAAAAGAAATCACAATCAAACAAATGAATTGACTATCTGAGCATGCTCAAACAGAACTTACTGGGGAGATGGGACAGGGGACGGACCAAGGAAAAAGAAAGGCAGGCATTGCCAAAATACAAAGGAGATGGAAGATATTTTCATGGTAAATATAGTTTCTGAAGTCTGAATGTTATTAAGGTCACTCAAAAGAAAATATTTCACTGCACTTTGATCCTGTTCAAATCCTCTACACAAGATGAACTGTTTAAACGCATTTTGTAATACATGTCTTGCTAGGCTAGTTCTAAAATCAAAGCAAACAGATAGTAAGAGTGTTCCTATGTTGTCAGGGAATCCGTTTTCTTTTTTGTTTGGTTTGTCGTCCCCCTTCAGGTACCCAGTAATTATCAGTACTTACAAGGAGAATGCATATAATGCCGACAGGAAGAGAGCGATGCCTGAGGAGGGGGTTGGGGCTGTGGCTGCGCAACCATACTCGATCCATATCCGTCTATTGTTATTGATTGGCTTGGGCCCGCACCAGCCTGGTGCCCATAAATTGCAGTCCGAGATGAAGAACCAGGACAGCAGGGGTCAAAAGCAGATGTTCCATGAAAAGCACCACTTCCATGACTTCTTATACCACTGCTGCTTAAGTCTACTGGCAATGCCTGCTGTGTAAACAAACCAGATTTTTCAAGCAATTCTTCAGACATTGAAAACAAAGTCACCCTCAAACATAATGTGATAAAAAGTAAAAGTAAATACTATTGCAAGCAACTGGGATCCAAATTTTTAAGTTTTAAGACTTGACTCTGGAACATTCTTTAGATATGGTTAACATTTCTTATTCCTAAATTCCTAAATCTGGTGAAAGACACTAAATTCATTGCACCAGATTGTGTGAAAATAAAAACCAAAATGCCTATGATGGATAAGTCAGTGAGTACATGGGAGCCACATGCACTGAAATATTTGAAGGCAAAAAACAGTCTTTAGCGTTTTCAGTTGGGCCTACTGTATTACACTTTAACAGAAAACAGACTGACAGTACTGCATGTTGTTTGCACAGTATTGTTCTTACTTATAACTGTACTATTTTATAGCTGTGCCTTGGTTTCAGCCGGGATTTTCTTCCTAGTAGCTGCTGTGTTTTGGATTTAGTATGAGAATAACATTGATAACACATATTGCTTTAGTTGTTTCTGGGTAATGCTTATCTTAAGTCACGGACTTTTTCAGCTTCCCCTAGAAGCAGAGAGGGAGCATAGACAGGACGAGCTGGCCAAAGGAATATTCCATACCATAGACGCCATGCTCAGTATAGAAATGGGGGCTGACAGGGGGACAGGAATCCATAATCACTGCTTGGGATGTGCTGGGCAATTGGCCATCGAGGGGTGAGCAGTTGTACTGCATCACACATTTTGTATATTCTTTATCATTATTATTATTATTTTCTCTTGCCTTACTGTTCTATCAAACTGTCTTTTTCTCAATCCGCGAGGTTTCTTTTCTTTTTTTTTTATTTATTCTCTTCTCTTATCCCTCTGGGGGAGACAGGGAGTGTGTCAATGGCTGTGTGACCCTGGTTGCTGCTTGGGGTTAAACCACAACAAGCTGTGATTTTGGTTATTTAAAAAGTCTTAAACCCCAATGCTTTTAGAAGAGCAACTCTTTTATATATTTTATAAACAGAGCATTAGACTTGATTTTTTTTCTTCCCTTAGAGCAGCTCGATTATTTGCATTGCAAAACTGCTGCAATCAGCAAAGTATATTCCAAGGTGTTTATGTTTGGTTTGCTTGAACAGCCACTATCATCTTACAGTCATCAAGAGGATGTCAGCTGTCAATGATTACTTGTTGGATTACGACTTTCTGTAAAATTTCAAATTTTTGTGTCCATATATTATAGCTCAAATTTTCCTTTTAGTTCCCTTCTATAATGCCTGCTACAGAACAAGAGAATAACCCACAACTCAGCATCCTATATCTATTCTCTCATATCCACAACAAGTTCAAATCACAAAGGGAGAGTCACAAGAATTAAACATGCCTGGTCATGGTAACTGGTGCCAGAACTGCTGCTTGCTCCACAAGGTGCAGGCACAGGAGGAGGCCTTTCAACAGGGCAGCTGGAGTCACTGAATGAAGGAGATAGTGGAACAGCTGGGTGAGGGTTGTGGTGGTGGTGGTGGTGATGTTGGAAGTGGTGGCCATGCTGCTGAAAGCAGCTTGTATGCGGGTGCCCCAATGCATGATGAGTCTGTGAAGGTCCTCCACAAGGAGAATGCTGAGGGCAGCACGATGGTAACCTTGGCATGGCCGGAGGGCCAGTTTCCAGTGTTGTATTAGATGCAGTTCTTCTTATATCATCTTGAAGATAAAGAAAGTTAATATTGAAGTGAAAGAAATTAGTAAAGCTGATCACTGTAAAGTAGTGTCTTAAATAGAAAAAAAATGTACTTCACGATTAGAAACTTCACAATTAGAAACAACTGATTGAAAAACAGATCTAGACTAAAACAAAACAAACTGGATACAAAAAAGAAATTTAGCTATGCCTGCCAAATAAGTAAAATCTGAATGGTTCAGGTGGACGTTCTCATGGGAACCACTAGAGGACGTGAACCGACACTTGCCTTATTCCACTAATTTAAGACATCAGTAGGGAAAGGAGGAAAGATTGTTCCTGTGATTAGTGTGCAGAAACCTCAAATTCTTGAGGAACTGTGGTCAGATTGGGTTTATTGTACCTCACCTGACTTGCAGATGGGGCCAGAGCATCCACGTTTCAGATGTTATGAGTGCTACCTGTATATACAGCTCTGTTATAGGTCAGTGTCTATACAGATCTGTATAAATGTGTTTCCAGTGAAGTAATCTACAGGGGGTTCACAGAATCTGTATACATCCTTCCCTTCCTTACAATACATGTTAAAAAAACCCACTCCTGTAATGGACTGCAATGGAAGACTTAATTCCCTGTTAACTACATTCTGCCTCCTCAAAAAGCAAGGATGTGGTTCATTAGGTATGACCAAAACGTTCCAACAGGTAAAAGCAGAATGCTCCAGCACAACTTCCTTCACCTTTGGGGAGAAATCAATGATCTTTTTCAGATACCTGTCCTCTCAACTTATTACTGTTATGTTCAGTAGTAAAAGTTCACATGATATTTAACCCAGAGAATGCTGATTAACTTCCTCTACCTCCTTTGTATTAGGAGGCAACACAACAGTGTAGAAAGCTCTCTTATTCTGTACCTCCAGCTGAAGTCCCAGCAGTGCCGCCACTGGGAAGACTGGAAGTCGTCTCTGGTGCTGCAGAGGGCTGGCTGCTGGAGACACTGGGAGCTGCATCAGAGGCCTGCTCTGAGGTAGACGTACTAGAACTGTTACTGGAAGCAGAACTCACAACCTGCGGCTCCACTCTAGCTGACGTGGTTGGCACAACTGTTGGCTCTAGCAAAACAAAAAAGCTTTCATGTTCTTTAAATCTTTAAAAGTTGCTGGGGCTTTTTATTGGTGCTGGTGTGTTTTAATTATTTTTACAAGAAATTCTCAATTGTGGTCTTGCCAGATGCCAAGAAAGTCAGAACACAAAAGCCTGACAGGTACAAAATACAGAACTTAATTCTGTTTCACTCACGTATGGGAAAAAAAAATTACTTTTTTTTTTAATCAACTCAAGTTTTAATAATTAACATAAAATCAATTCCCAATCAAATCTGACATATCAAGTTATATATCAACTGAATAAAATACTCCTTGACAAGAAATTAACTTACTTTAGTACTTTATGATGAAAACACTTGCTGAAATCTTTCATAGATCCACAGGCAAACTACTCTATGATTAAGTATTACACTTACCATTTTTTTTAATGCCCACAAAGCACAGAAAAACTTTTAGATAACTAACCAAGAACAGCATAGTAACATCTAAACTAGCAGTACTACTTTACAAACTTCAATCACTCTAGATGCATAGTACTAAAGGCCATAGCAAGATAAATTTGGGTTTCTAGTCTCAACACATTAAAAGCAGATTCATTAAATAATTTTTTGCAACTTCTGTTAAAAGCACATACACATCCGTTTTGCATACTATAAAGGTAATAGTCGGCAACATATTTAATTGTACCTAAGGAAATACACGAAACACTTGATAAATCTTATTCTCTACTACACAATTGTAAACAGGTTAAAATTTAAAAAGATACTTGGTGGCATAATTCAAATTTAGTTTTGAAAAAGTCTGCCTTTGGCTGTAAGTTTGAAATTTCTCTCTAATTACTTACAAGGCAATGATATCACTCTGAATATGAGATACCATAAAAGGGAATATCATCAGAAGCAGCTCAGGTTTGTTTTGTTTTGTTTTGTTTTTAGTAAAAATGTCTGCACTGATATTAGAGTGTGGGGAGGAAGCATCAGGACACTTCAAATACTTCCCTTACACAAAGTCTCAAAATAAAATATGACTAGTTTTCAAGATTTCTCTCTATATCTAGCAGGTATATCAGCAAGTCAGCGAGCATGGGAATAAACATATCTCCATTCTTGCAAGTCTTCCAACTCATCACATTAAAAAAACCATGATGTGATACCTACATTTAAACTCCTTTGGATTTTAATATGTCATTCCAATATACTAATTTTATTTGAAGGAAAACATTTTGGGAGAAATGTATTAATGTTTAAATTCAGAAAAAACCCAGAAAATATATGGGACATCTATAGCCTAACATTGCTATGCGATCACACAGTGCTCAAAACTGGATGCTAATACATTCTGAAAGCAATGCTGCAGTCAGACAATTCTCAAGTCTAATCAGCCTCCATCACCCTGCTAGTCTGTTACTGTTTTGACTCACCAGCAGCAATACAGACAGTTCTGTTTCTCTCTCCTAAAACCAGTAAAAGCCAGGGGGGGACTGGTCAATCTCAAACTACCAGCTAAGAGAAACTTAATTTCAACACATTTCACAGATACTATTCTAGTAACATAGATGGAGATATGATCCTTATGCTCATGGAAGTAGCCAGCAAAGTTTTAAGAAAAGTATCTTTGAAGGCATCAGTAAAGTTATGATAAAGTGCATAGCTGCCTTGTAACAGTGTTAATTCAGAAATTTTATTGTTTTACACTAGTTCATGTGTGAAATTTGATGCCTAAACCCAAAAATAATATCCCTCATGTTACAAAGGCATTTCCTCTGGTGGAGGGAGAAACAGTCTTAAATATACACATTACAGAATTTAAGACTAAATTTTATAATTTGAGTTTAAAGAGTATATCAAAGCAATAGATAGCTATTCACCTTCAATGATAGAGCTGTTGGGACACTTCACAGTAAATCCATAAAGAAATGAAGCTGTAAAATCAACCCATCCTCTTCCTCAAAAAACATCAAACAACCAAAATCAATTCCAAGCCCTTCCACCTCTCCAACCCACCCCAAAAAACAAGACAACTTGAAGAATAAAATATCACAAGATACTAGCTTGTGATGTACACAGGGACAGAACCACAACAGGAAAAAACTTCTGTTAAACATTAAAAGTAGCATGCACCCAAGAAATCCCCAAAACCACCACCACAAAAATAAACCTGCAAAAACGTACATGAGGTTTAGGCTTTCCTTCTCGCAATGTTTGACAGTACCTGAAATTTGCTCTTATGATTTTCAGCAGGAATAGACTTACTAAGCACCAGCAGGTTTTAATGGTAGGAAACCATTGAAAGGTTACAGCTTCAGAAATCTAGCATACTTTACTAGTTTGGCAATATTTTGTTTTAAAATTATTTTTATTCTGAGGCCTGAAAGAACAGTAGCCATTCCAAAGCATAGGCAGTGGTAAATTTTCCTTTTATAGTGCTGTATTAAAGTAAGTGCATATTTTTAAAGCAGTAGTTCCAACCTGTTCTGTAATTTCTGCCTGGTGAGTCAGCCCTCAGACACACACCCAAGTCTGTTTTGGAAGAAAAATTAGATCTAGTAGACCCACTAGCAATGGCTAAACTTTTAGTTTTTAAAGGAAGGCTGCAAGAGGATTTTCTGACGGACTTGGAAATGAGTTTGTTTAGAATTGAGACTTTTTCATAGAATGCTATATTATAACTGATGCAATTACTTCCACTCCCCTTACACTGATCACCCTGCTTCTGAAAAAACAAGAGATGCAACTTACCATCTTCATCCACCGTGAGGTCCACTACCTCTGCTGCATTCTGCCTCAGCGGCTGGATGACTGTGGAAACCCTGCTGCGGTTCCGCTGTTCTTGAGGTCGTGCAGCATGAGAAGTAGAGCTTTGTCCCCAGTGTGATCTTGTGTGTCCAAGTGTGGAACGAGACCTTAAAAAAAGGTAACACCTTAAGTATTGACCTCAATTTTGCCAGTATTAAATTTTTCTCCTCACTGTTTGAGAAGCTATTTAAGTATTTTTTAAATATTATTAGAAAAGCGTTTTGTTATATTGAAATCCCCCACTAGTCCGCATTCACTAGATGTGTACTTACAAACATTACTGCAGCCTTTAGCAGATAATATAATGGCAAATATCCAACAGGTAGAGTTTAAATGGCTTTAAACCACGTTCCTATGAAATACACACAGGTAACTTATAAAAAAATCACCGTGAAACCCTACAACCACAGTCAGGCAGCAATTATACCTGATGTTATGTTTTAACTTTGTTAATAGTAAATGAAAAGTCTCCAAATTCTGTACTACTCCTGTGCAGTCTGACTCAGCAGATCTATGAATGACAACAGAAGTGTAAAGAAAATAAAAATTAAGTACTTTTGCATGTTAACTTGTGACAACATTTTTAGAGGATAATTTCTATACTTTAATTTAAATTTCCAAAGTGTCCTAAAAGTGCAAAATGTCTGGACCCTTCTCTCTTGAATATTATTCCACTCCTCGAGAATTAGCACAGCTTTGTGTAACACTTAATTAAAATTTAAAGAAATGTGGCTTGAGGAGAGGAAATCATAAGCCTGTATCCATACCTAAGGAAAGGGATGGTTTTATCTCGGTAGCGTAACACTTAGCACCCATTCTGTTCAATTTAGTCATGCAAACCCAAACACTAAAATCAATGATGCTTTGGAGTTTAAGTTGAGAAGATACTGTCTTTGATGAAGGGAAGCTTTTTTTTTTTTTACAATATTGTATTTACCAGTTCACTCTAAAAACCCCTTTGACTCTCCAGTATGTACATAAATCAAGTGGCTCTTATTTTCCAATTTGGAAAAACAATGCACTCACACTTCAGAAATTCAGAAGAGGAAAAAGTGAAAAGGGAATGACTTCACTAAAAACAAACAAAACCCACTGCACAAATCACCATGGAGCTCAGGCCACATTTCTGTTCCGCCTGTACGCCCTTCGCCCCCATCTGTCTAACTCACTAACCCAGATCAGTATATTTTCCTGCAGTGCAAAAAGCATGCTTGCTGCAGTCTTCTCAATTGGCTTACACTTTAATTCCAGTTCAGTAGTCACTGGAATTTAAAGATTGGGTCGGTTCAAAAAGGCACATTTTCTTTAAAGTTTGCATTTACATAATGTCCAAATTGATTTGTGAGTGCTTTGTGTGTGTCCTACTAACACTCCAGAATGAAATTTACCTCCCAAGCCCCTTTCAAAACTTTACTACCGCTGTCTGGTGACATGAGGTGCACTTTGGTAATACGAGGAGAGGTCTCACCTCCTCCTCCATCTGCCCTCCCCTCCAGGTAACTAAGAGGTGAGGTTCATGGGAGCACCTCGGGTGTGGGAGTGAAGGAGAGGAGGAATCAGCTGCAAAAGGGTACGCAGGACTCCCAGTCTTTACTTCCCTTACAGGAACTCCAGCTTCACATCAAAACCAGCACAGTACCTACTACGTCTGTATTGTTTGTTTTTTAGTGCAAGCTGTGAATTCAGCAGTAAGAAATTTCTTTGGGTTTCTTCTTGCACAAAAGAACAAGCAGACAACATGACAAAGCATCAAACTAGAGAAATGAGGCATAGCATACAATTGTACAGCAAGCTAATAATCTTCAAGAGTTTTTGAATCAGGTATGGATTTCAAGCAAAGATGGGGGTGGAAACAAAAGACTACTGAATTGAAACAGTCTTAAAAGTTAGAGGTCTGGGTCTTTATTTCCTTGTTACGATTAAATAGCACATTATTCTGAATGATTAATGACTATGGTAGCTATATGGTACCATGTATATTCAGTCTGTGGCTGAGTCCGTGTGATTTCAAGATGACTAGGTTAGTCCACCTCAGAAGTACGTATGACCAAACTGTTTAGTCCATTTAATGCTAAGACAACTCTCAACCAGATCTTACTAGCTTTTTCTTAGTCAGAAAAAGACCATCAGTGAAGGCTTTATAGCATTTTGGTAGATACTGTCCATCTCATCCTCCTTGCTATGACTCCAGCTGCTACACTGCTGCTTGAGACTGCAGTGTCTTTTCCATTAAAGATTTACTTTCCCCCATGCTTTGCGAGTGGCCATATCTTGATAGAAAAGGGAGGAGGAGGTAGGACTAATGATCAGTGCATAACAATTTCTTGATGGAGTATGGCACACTGGCCAACGTGAAGGCCATGGAGGAAGAAACTAACACATGGATTCCTGTACACAATTTTCTCAAACCTCAGACTGTGCGCAACAAGAAAAAGTGACAAATTTCTATATGCATGTGACCAAGTAAGGAGTCAACATCCCACCAACTGCATCTCACCAGGGACCACTCAGAAACAAGTAGGAGAGCATTAGCATCTTGATTTCACAAGGCAAATAAATATCAGACAAATAATTAACAGGCCAAAAATTTAAATTCACCAGAAAGAGCCCTGGACTCAATGGGGGGCGGGGTGTGGGTGTGTGCGCGCGTGTGGGTGCTGCCATCGTTTTGGCTGTAGCATTGCAGAAGGTAATGGAAGAAAGTAGTAACTTTTTCAAGTGTTTTATGGCTACTACACAAAAGATTTTTTACTGATGCTAGGAAGACAGAAAGCTATTTTTTTTAAAAGCATCTTATCTGTCTTTAATAATGTTTGAATTAATGTTCTATAAGCACAATCACTATCGTCTAGCCTAATTTTCTACCCTTTAAAGCTTTACATGCAAGTTATGAGAGGCTAAAGCATTAACTTGATCTAGTTCAAGTCTTTTCAATCATACATGTTGTTTCATAAGTTTTAATAACTATTCTCAAATACATTCATGTGGATAAATCAGCTATTTCTAGAAACGTGTTTCTAATCACGTGAAGACAGAGCATCTGTTGATTCTGCAGCTTTTGTTTTCTTCTAGAGAGAAGGAAATATAAAGAAACATACTGTTGAAGAAAATTTTTAAAGTGTTGATTTTTTTCGCTCATCTCATCGATTTGGGCTGCATAAAGGAGTATGAAATCCTTTGTGTGTAAGAGTTTAACAACAAATTTAGTTAGTTCCAAGCATTCATGAAGTCTACATTATGCATGCATTTGTCTTAAACATAAAGTTGGTTTGTGCAATCTGGTATTTTTTCCAATAAAAGTGATTTTTGCAGGAAAACTTGTCTGTTACTTTAAATTTAAAATTGCATTAGTGAAAGCACTATTATGACAAAGAGATGGCATGTTTTCATAACTTACTGCCTATTGTTCCTTTGTCATTATTTTATAAAAATTGGATAGTGATTCTTCATATTCTACAATTTTTGTCTTCATGTTCACAAATACGAAGACATACATAATAGACAGCCATCTCCAACTGTCCCATGCACATGATAATTTCAAGTTTTCTTATTGAAGGAACTCCACTTTAATAGATTCTGAAAAATCTGACAAACGTGGAACAAAACTTTCAGAGAGGCATGGAGAACAGGAAGGCATATACAGCAGCAGCTTCAAAAAAGTAGGATGCTTTCCTGAGAAATGCTCAGATAATCCCTAGATAGTCAGCTCAGCCTAAACTTGCTCTCTTCTAGTATCTCAGCTTTACTTCCCCAAAATTCTGCCTATCAGTCACACTAACTGCAACCACCTCAACAATTCCAGCAAAGCAAACTTTGCTGGAACTAAGCAAAGCTGTGGTTTGGGGGTTTTTTGGTTTGTTTCTTTATTTGGGGGTTTGAGGGTTTTTTTGTTGTTGTTCAGGTTTTTGTTGTTGTTTTAAATCAAAAATGCATACTATGCATGCTGGTTAGAATTTCTGAGACATTACTTTATGGGCTTTTAACGATACAGAGCCTCATGACAAACTTGGAGTCAAGCAGAAGTGCATTAATACAAAGAGTTGCAAGTCTCACCTGTAACTTTCACCAACTGTGACAATCTCCACTTCACTGTCTGTTGAGGTAACATTTATTTCTTCATTAGCAGTGACCTGGGGAGTGGAGGATGCTTCAATCACCACAACATCTTCATCAATACTTCCTGATGAGGAAAAGGGAAGGAGAAAGTTTGTATACTTAATCTGTTTCAGGAGCTGTCATTATAACAGGCTATTTTTTTCCTATACATGTAAGTAGAGAATTTCATGGTGTACGCCAGAACTTTAGGTGCAGCTGTCAAATATATTTATTTGACCTAACTATTAAGGGTAGCAATTCTGCTGTAAATATTGAAGTGAAAAAAATAAGGAGAAAGAAGATTGGGAGTGTGGGGGGGAAGATATGCAAACTTACATTCTACTGTGTATTGGAAGCAGTTAAGACGAATTTTATTAGATGTAACACCAACGAAATTCAGTCATTTAATATAAAAACAAAATAAATGTTCAAACTACCAAACCAGTGGTGGTTTGTTATCAATAATAGCTTTGGGTTTTTTTTATGTTTTTGTGGGCATTAAAGTCTCAAGGCTAAACAGTGGCAACAGGAGAAAAACGACGCACCGAGTAATATATGTTATATATTTCTACAACAAAATGAAGATCGCAAATCCATTGATGTTTAAAAACGTCTTTGTATCTACATTTTCAGTGGCATTCACAATCATATACTAGACAGAGAGTTAAAATGAAACTATCAATGGTAAAAAACAACAACCAAAACCCCGCAAAATCAATTTAGAGACAAGTTTTGTTAGGAAACAATTTCCACTTCAGGAAGAATAATTAAAGTTCCAGCCTAATACCCAGACACATGGAAACACTTCTCTACAGCTGTAATACTGACAGTGACAAGCCTGAGCTATGTACAATACTTAAATTGAGCTATGGATTATTTATTCACTCTAGTAATACCACTGATCACAAAAGAACTTACTAAATAAATAAGCTAGATAGCTTAGAAATAGCAAACTACCATTGTGAGATTTGCAAATTTCTTCAAGAAAATTGCTTGAAGAATTTGGTCTCATTCAAGTCAATACTTACATCCTGTACAGACTGACTGTTCTTGGTTGCTCTACCCAATGACAAGGTGGGACAGATTATTCCCCCCACTCACATCCTCAAGTATCAGCATTTTTATATTTTTAAAAAACAAGCTGCATTACTTATTTTCCAATGGCCGTTGTTTCTGGCCATACTTATCCCAAAGAGACTGGTGCCTGAAGATGGAAAGAGCGATGCTTCCAAATACTGGTATTCACCAAATTCTCACGTTTGGAAGCAATATGTGACAAAACCAATTCTCAGAACTTGCATGGAAGTTTTGGGTAAGACTGAAAAAGTTACTGTGTTTAAAAAACAAAGATACATGCTAAAATTGAAAATACAGAGAGGCCAATTACTCAAAGTGAAATAAAGGCAGCTAAAGTCATCATCACATTCAGAGGAATGTAAAATTCATGCTTTTGACATCTTGCAAATCATGGGCAAATAAACAACAGCTTCCTTACCCAAAACTGTCATAGCTGCTTCTCAGACAAAACCAGCTAGCCAAGCGGCTGGCGAAAGGTCTGTTAGAAAAAACAAATAAACAATTTTCCTCCTATCTCTGTGCTTCTAAACATGCATTTCCCTGAATTACAATAAGTCGGAGAGTACTCCTGGGACTCCACATGTCCTCAGACTCAGTATTTATTGAAATTTATGATAGGTGCAAAAGCAGGAAGATTTAGGCTCAAGTATGATCCCATTCTGAAAATAAACAGCACCTCCTTGAGGACAAAATCATATGCTGTGTAATTCCAATGTGCATCTACCTAAATTCTGACACAAGTGCAGCTCAGGGAAACCAAAGGGAATTCTCAACTGAGTACCTACACCATTCAGATACTCACCTCTGTCAGAGCTTGAGTTAATCCTTTTTTTAAGCAAATCTTTAGTCAAGGTGTGATTTGACAGACTACACGAGTCAGACTGTAGAAAGCATCATGACTGTTGCTGGATGAACGGTTTTATGACTTTCGAAATAATAAAGAAAATCTTGAGGAAAATAGTCAAAGTAGGATATAGCATAGACATAGGTCAACTGTATGCTATTTCCTACTGCTCATGCTTTCCAATAGCACCCTCCCAAGTCAAAAGCACAAACTGATTGGGTTTTCATTCCGTGAAGTGCTTTCCTATACAAGGAGCCAATAACACACACTTTCTTCAAAATGAAGCAGAAAAACCACTCCTCTAAACTATGTAAATACTTGTAAGGCACTTAGTAAGAATTTATTGCTAGGAAAAAGCTATGAACATAAGATATGACCATACACAACTTTTTACACCATTTTAAATGAAAAGAGCTATCAAGTGAGTTCTGTTAGAAGCACGCCAAGGGGAAAAGTACATGTATGTGAACTTTGCTTATATTATGAACATTGCAGTAGTTTGGAGAACAGTATATACAAATTAGACAAATTGCCCAATACAAACTGGTTTCATTACATTTATCCGAACAACAAAAAGTCATCTGAAGAGCAAAACTTCAGTAACATAAGCAACACTGAAGTAAAGTTCATAATCCTCATGAAGTAGCTCTTCCAAAGTCAGACACTAGCCACAGAGCCGGTAGTACTAAGTGGTATGAAAACCCGACCTGTCACTGTCAACAGGATTTACTGTTTCTTCTTCGTCTCTCCTCATACATTGCTACAAGGAAGAGAACACAGGTTTTGCAACATCACAAACAAAACCACACCAGTTTATTCTGATTTAGACAAGCTGCTACAAAGCAGAGGAAAGGACAGTGTTAAAACAAAGGAAAGTCTCTGAAAATGTCCAAGTGAGGTCTCGGGGGACAGCCCCCTTGACAGGCCAGAAGGAATACAGGGTGCCTGCAGCACACGGGCAGCAGCACAGCCACCAAGGGGAGCCCCTTGAAACTTCAGGAAGCCCATGTGTAAGGGATTTATCCTAGCATTACAGCATCACATTTACAAGGCAACTAAGAATTAAGACTGCACTGATACTAAAGAACTAGTGAAATTTAAGATGCCTTTTTGAATGTTATGTAGTATCAAAGCTGGGGGGGGTGTGGGGGGAGTGCTCTGCCAAACGCACTTAAAATTCAAGTCTGCTGGTTTGAACTACTCCAAGCTTAATCCTAGCAAAGCCATGATGTTTTGCAGTTCCACATAACATAACTTTGCAAGTTAAGTTAGTGTCTGAAGGTGAACTTCATTGGTGTGCCAGAGTAGTTCAAGATGGCGGATTTGAATTTTAAGAGTGCACAACCCTGTAAAGCAGAAGGAAGCCTTCTTTAGTGAGATGACTGCCACGCAGAAATAAAACAAATGGATTTTCAGAGGTTTTGCTATATTGTTTCTAAAAATATTTGCTCAAGAGAATTTTGAGGCACTCGCATGCCTCAAGTATTTACTGCATATGTAACTCTTAGGAGACATCTGGTGAATCCAAAGCTAGACGTTAGCAGTAAACAACTGAACATATCTTTAAGATGTCTACATCTTTAGATCTACATGGGAATATACTTGGTATATACACGCACACACACCCCTGTAAAGTAAATTTCTTAGGAGGGGCATAAAACCAACAGAATTTGATATTTCAGTAAATCCCAGTTCTAATGCACTGCACAATTTACAAAAGCATACCTACAGCCAAGGAAAAAACCCACAACAACACAAACAAAAATTCCAAATCCAGAAATATATCAAATGACAACATACTTGCACATCTTTCTCAGTATTACTTTACACCCTGTGGTCCACTACACAGGATGTTTTTATGTAGTCCACCATGACAAGGTATACTTCATTTACTTGCATTTATGCACGTACCAGTCACTGACCAGTCATCTTCTGTCTGGAATGAACTTCAAGTAAATTTGACCTTACTTAAAGTATAAATATGAATACCTTACTCATCAATGTATCATCTAAATGATTGACCCTGTAAGAGAAGAGCTAAATCTGTATAATGAGAGCGTTACCACACTAATCCTATGCTCCTTGAAGGTAATCTCCCTTCAAGGAGAAGAGTCACTGGACTGTCGGCATGAATATCGTTATGCAGATCTACAAGAGGTATTCTGTATTATTTTCAGCTTAATACCTACAGCTATAAAACAAACAGAAAATTATTCTCCTGCAAGTATGCACTACTTCCCTCTGTCATCTCCTGAATAACAAAACACAGCAAGCAAATTATACTCTAGTTGTTTGTGACTAAATTAACCTTTGGGCTACCACTGAAAGACTCATTCTACATTTTAAATGAGCTGGTTAAAAACAAAACTTCTACTGAAATTTACATCAAGAATTTTATTAGTTTACTATGATTTTTTTTTCCCCTACTAACATCCACAAATAATATTCTATAATGCAATATTTTGTAGGGCAAACCACCAAATTTTAGTTTGCAGGTTTTGCACATCCCAACAGTTCAGACCTATCAACAGCAGTTAGTAATTAGATTTTGTACATGACTAATGATCAGTAATAATTAGTAACTTCTTTACAGAAGCTTCTGTCCTCTCTTTTTAAAGCCTGTTTTATGATAGAAACCTAGTGCTCAGCCAGCCTAGAGGAAGGGATAAACTACGCTGGCCTGAATCCAAATTTGAACGTGCTCAAAATGATAATCATCCCTTAAAAAACAAAACACTCCCTTCACCAGGCCCTATATCAAAAAGACAGTAAATCTGTCAGACTGACGTACTTTATTAAGCAGAATATAACTTTTAAAATAACGTAATATTGTGTAATTCAATATTTAGTTCAGTGAATGAGGATGTCTTTTCCCCAGAAAGTTGTAAGATTATTTCACAACTATAACTGCTAGGTGCTGTTGACAGACCACACGCAGTTCTGGGAAGCAAGTTTTAGAATCAGACACTTTAATAATCCAGAAATTACAAGTAAGAGAATAAGCTTTGCACAGTATAACATGTATAATGTTCTGATCTGAAAGATCATGGCATAGCTCAGAGATTAATCAATCATCATCAACAAAAGTACCCCACCAAGGACATAAACAACACTGGTATAACATCCAAATTTATGTTTGGCTGATTGTTGTCCTTCCTGGAGAGCATTTTACACCTATTTTGCAATTACTATGGGGTCTAACTAGTTTAAATATTACATGTAAGATAGTGAAGGAGTTTTACAATACCCAACTTCAAATTAGACAGTCTGACCAAGCCATAAGTGAAAACAGAAGAGATTTAAAATAAGCAGTCAAGTTCCGGTGACGAGATGATTTATTTGGAGATCCAGGCTTTCACTGGATCAGACCAAGGGCTTGCTGAGGCCCATGTTCTCTCCGCCAGCTGCAGCAGGCAAAACTATGTGGTCAGAGTAGAAAATCCAGACTACAATCTTTAACTGAAACCTCGCACACTACGCAGCATCCACAACAATGTTACAGATGTCAGAGAGCACTTTCTTGTCTATTCGCTGCTCGTGGACAGCTGTCCGTAAGTGTGTCTAATCCCTTTCTGAACTTGCTGGTACTACGTGTCTCTACAGCACCTCGTGCTGGTGAGTTCAAGAGAATTACCTGGATAGTAATTCAGCTTGAAATGGATAAAATAATAATATCCTACTAGTGCTAATGAGTACTCCCTCCTTCAATTTCAAACTTCTTGAACTAGGTGTGACCGGTTCCCACTGCTCCCGACCCCTGGTAATACGGCTAGCATAACTAACCCCATTTTATGAGGCAAGCAACCATTCTCTGTGACCGAGCAGGTCACATATTCATTCCCTTTCCCCTCGTTCTCAGGCTCTGAAGGTCCTGTGAACTAAGTAGACAAACCAAACAGATTTCTTCTTCCCCTCCCTATCAGCCTCAAGATTCCTGGGCGCCAGGCTGATTACTCCCTTTCCTGCCGGCCTTGAAGGTCCCAGGCAGCCGGCCAGCCAGGTGTTGTTGATGACCCCGGCACGGAACAAGGAAGCGTAGCAGCACACAGAGCGCTGTCCATAAAAGCGGGCAGTTACAAGTCCTAAGCGGGAACCCAGACCAGAACTGCTGCTGGACAGTGAGACCCGCGACCCCTCCGTGGCCAGGGACACCCACACCATCGTCTGCGTCCTCCCAGGATTGAGTGAGTGACTCCTATTCTTCCATATAATTTTCAAGTCTATATTATGATTGTTATATTGATACAACAAACCACATATTAAGATTTGACCTGATCTGCAGAGGGCCCAGGCGATTAGATATAAGTTAATTTGCATTAGAAATGCTGTATTACGGTACTTATAGATCGTACTGTATTGATTTTATATCGTAGTACCTGATTGTACTATATTGATTTGTAGTAATCCTGTGCCATTCTATTCCTAAATTCTGTGCTATACTAATCATATCCTGCTACAAAAACAAAGCTTTAATTGTAACTAAGATTTAGCTATCATCATTCTGTCAAGGATCCCTAGAAGAACCTGCCTGGCCCCTTAGTGTTGGGTGACACTAGGTTAGAAGATGACAGCTTTTCTGTATCTGAGACTTACTTGGAATATACTTTCAAATAGCTGTGCATGATGGAAGACATTTTCAAAAACATAGAAACTGCTTAGGAGTCTGCACCCCTGTGAAAAAGACAGTCAACCACCAGAATTTAGGGCATCTCGTCCAACTGTGAGCCATGCTAACACAGGCTAATCCAAAACGCTACTGACTGTTCTTAACGAAGCACATAAATCTTAGTCCTATCAGCAATGCTACAGCAAGCCAATTCGAGAAAGAGCATCTTTTCAGCACAGAAAGCTGCAGCAGCTACAGGGAAGTACTGAAGTGAATTCCATGCTAACTTTTATTACTGTAGCTATTTAAAGCTCCAATTCCCAGCAGATAGATATAGTAACTATGGTTAACGCCGACTGCTCACAAAGCCAGGTGCTTCTTTCCTCACCAGTTCCCAGTTCTTCCCCAACCCTTTTCTAGTTAAGGGGAACAGTAGAAAGGGCATGTATTCCTTCTCTGCTAATGCTATTGAGATAAAAGCTCTGAATTACGAGCTGCATCAATACTGTGAGAAAAGGAGTGCATGCTGTAGTTTTAGGAGGGATTAAGTCACTGAAAAATAATCAACCCTAAAAACAACAGGCAGCTCATTTCCACTTAATACACGTTTATCTTGAACCCGTTAAAATAATCTGAAGTGGTATATGTTTAACATTTTCACCATCTTCTGGATTTTAAAATATCAGATATTTATATTCAACATTTTTGGGAGACAGAGAACAAACATGTTTGAGGAATCAAGAGGACAGTAGCAAGTAAACTCAGTCTTATCATTCTAAGCAGTTTTGAACAAAAACTAGAGCAGCTTCTCATCAGCATTACATTCTAAGCAAAGAAGTAAAGCCTGTCTAGCACTAGCTGCTGAAAAATATAAAGTAACATCAGACCCTGAAGGGATTTTAAGTGCTCTTAGTTGAACAATCTATGACAATGCAAAATTCTACCTAGCTTTTTTAATAACAACACTTTCCCATTACCCAGGGTGCAGCTTTACTGCCTAATCAGAGTATGTGAGGCTAAAAACTTGTTCCAATTTTAGCTTTTGCTAGATTTCCCTCCACAGCTTGGTTGTCTCCAACTGGCACCCCCAGCCCTTTAAAGCCAAGCTGAAAATCAAATACTGAAACATGAATCCAAGCTGAAAATCACAAAATTTGCATTGCAACATTACAGAGATCCAATTACAGTAAAAGCTGAAATTTTGCCACCTTTGACAAGGAAAGTCAAAAGAGGATTATCTCTATAGGTGTGTGTATACAGATCCTCTGAGGGTCAGAGAAAGTTTCAGAGCTACCTAAACAAAATACAGAATCAAAATTTGCATTTCACAGCAAAAATGTTGCTGCTTGCAGTTATTTTAACTGCAAGCCCAGTATTTCAATTAAAACCAACTGATCAACATTCTGATTAGAATATATACCCCTGAAAGCACTTGCACCTTCAAGAGTAACTGTATCATTAAACTACACATAGTTGTTTTTCACATTGTCCTTATGCCCCCAAGTCTCTTCTGTTTACTAAATGAGCTTCATCTGGTCATCCCAGATTTAACTGAGGACAAAAGCCTTTTATGACAAACAGTTGGTAAAACAATATAATCTCTTCCCAGGTGTCAGGATTGCATACTTGTTCAATACTCTCCCACTCCCAAAGCACAAAGTTCCACCAGAAGAACATCTGAAGCCCCAGTAGAAAAGGAAAAGGAGGAAAAATCCTACATAGTGTTGTTTGGAGTTTTTTTGGTAAAGGTTTTGTTAAAGTTTTCGTTAAAAAAAAAACCAAACAGAACACCCAGACACATCTCCATTCATATAATCTTCCAAAAATAGCCAAGTTAGATTAATTCTTGAAGTTAATAAAACTAATAAACACTTAATTTGTTAAAAAGTTCTGTTACTTTAATTTCTCTCAATAATCAGAAAGAAACATTTTCCAGAACAGTATATACTACTTAAATTTACTGGTTCTTTAAATGCATGTATCTTCAGATAAACATTAATATTCAAAGCAAAGAAATATTTCGTGACATACCCTTAACACAAATTGCTATCAAGTAGGCTACAAGACTAATCCCATCACTTTGATGCCTGCTTATTAAAAAAGCAATTACCCTATCTTTTTAAATTGTATTTTCTTTTCTGATTATTATTGTTCTCCGCGTTTCTTAAGTCTGTCCTCTAGGACTTTTACATATATGCTGCAAGCCTCATATTCTTTGCAGAAGTTCTTTGTCCTTCAGTATATTCTGTAGTTTCAGCAGATGCATACATAACCTTCACGTGCCAATCTAGAGCAAAAAAATTCTTCCCCAACATTAAGAGGCTAGTGTAGCATTACTAGCACCACAACCCTTTCCTCATATAGAAACTCCATCATGCTTGCTCACTATACAGAGACATTGCATAGCTATTTTTCCAGCTGGCCCCATTTCTGTCCCAATTAACTCAATAACCAGAAATGCCTTATATAACAGCATAAAGCTACAGAAAGCGTTAATCACACTTTTATCTTACAAAAATAGGACACTTTTATGCAGAAATTCTGCTCAACTTCCCATTTTCTCTGCAATGTAAATAAAATGCTCAAAAACTTCCCCATACTACATATTTCCACTGGAAAAACCCCCATAATATTCACATACCGTACGCTAGAATTACTTCTCAGCTCACTGCAAGTGGTAGCCCTAAAATACAGCCACCGTAATACACATTCTTTAAAGCGTACCTTATTTCAGTTACAACTGATGGCAATATTTTAATCCAAAGTTATATTGGTGCAGAGCTAATTGATTTTTCATACATGACATGAGAATAAACATAATTTCATAAATTAAGTGTTCTTTTCCAGTAGTATAAAAATTAAGCCATTGGACAATAAACTTACTTTTCCACATAACTAGATGAAACAAATTGCAAGTTCAAGTCTTCCAACCATTAAAATAACATCACGCTGAATCACTGAGTTATCAGAAGTTACCCAAAGAGCTCGAATATTCACTGATCGTTACATCAATTTTTAAGGGGATCTCTCTCCAAAAAGACTCTTTTGAAATGCCTATGGAAAGCCTCACTATGGAAATATTTGTTCTACACTTCAAGGGAAATCAAAGCACAGAAGTGGTATTAATTGGTGTTAAAAAGGGCAGTAGGTTTTAACAGTTCAAGTAGACTAAAAAAAAAAAAATAAATTGAAAATTCTCTCTTTAAATACATTTATCATGGTTAGAAAGAGATGGTCACCTAAGCAGCTATTACCTACATTTTCTCATCCATATGCCAATTTCACCATTGCATGGTGCTCTGTGTGGAAAGAGAGTTGTTAATGGTACTACCTTATTTTACAGTTACATGAAACTCCATCCTCTCTGAAAATGAGAAAAACTATTAACTTGAAAACAGAAGTGTTAACAAAGTGCTTTCCCAAATTGTGTTTTGTTTTGTTTTTTTTTTTTTAACATGAATGCATGCATATCCCCATACCTTAAATATTTATAAATCATACCCTTCAATATGCTTGAACATGCATGTCAAGTGTAACTTTAAGCTTAAAAGACTACATTTCTGTCCCCACAAATATGCATTAAGATAATTAAGGCTGCGCAATAGCTCTTCTGTTTTAGAGTTATTTATGCAGCCCTAGAACTGCATAGTAACATTTTTGCATTACAAATTTTACTTCTGGTATTTAAACAGTACATTAAAGAACAATACACAAATTATTTCCTGCTACAATGGATAACAAGCAATGATCTAGTCTTCAGTACTCTCGTTCTGTTCAAGCATAAATCCTGCCCTAACATGAACATACACAACTTTATTTTTTTAAAACCTGTCTTTGTATTTTCAGTCATTTTTTTCTTAGCAGATTTATAGCAGAGTCTGAGATAGTTTCACTTTGTAGACCACATTTGTCACTAGGTAAAAAACATGGTTCCACCAATTAACACTATGCCGTGGTCTATGTATCTACTTCACCATGCTCTCTAAAAAGCTGAAATGATAAACAGAAGGCACAACTACAACATTTCGAACGTTACTCATCCCAGTCTTGGGACTGCTTTTCAATAGGCAAATTTAAGATGAAAGGAAGTCCAAGAAAATTGGTAGATGACAAAAAAAAAAACACAAAAAACCCAAAAACAACAACCCCAAAATACCCCCGAAAAAACCCCACTCCAAACATTCAAGCATGCCCTCAAATACTGTGTCAAGACCTACTAGAGAAACACCTATATAAACCAACTGCAAGGTTATTGCACTGAGTTTATCTAGGTAAAACATTTGGTATATATACAAAATACTTTGCCTTTCACAACTTCAGGCCTTAGAATTTTCTCTTATTATTGCAATACTAAAGCTACCTTCAGCTGAATCCTATTTCAGGCTCTTGTCACAATGACCAATTTTATTTTCTTCTCTTTTTTTTTTTAAAGTTGTCAAGCACAGTTAATTATATATAGCAGTATTTCTACATTCTGAAACCAGACAGAACTGTTATTCCCACAATCAGTTAACAAAGCTGTAATAGCTAAAATTTTTAACACAAGTCAACAGCCAAAAAAAATAATGGACCAACTCCACATCATGTGACTAATCAGATTCAGCAACCTTCCAGAACACTGTTTAGAAACCGTTAACTTTACCTTTTACATTCAAGATTTGTTGTAATTTTACTGGAAGCTCTGAATGTACTTTTCCCATCAAGAATTTATGGTGTAACGTTCACGTTACTTGCAGTAAGTCTATTTGTAGTATAACTTCTATAAAAAACACAAAAACAACTCCTCCAAAGCACTCATAAAAAAGGCACATTGTACACGATGAAAGCTCATTAACAAGAAGTACTTCAGGAATCGAGTTTTACCTGAAGGAACAGCTGTACTGTTCTGGTGGTTTTCACTAGGTGACACAAATAAGTCTTCCTCCCCTTCAGTAGATGAACTGGAAGAAGATTCACTACTGAGATCATTCTCACTGGAACTGCTAGAGCTGGGGAGTAAAGCATACTTTCTTCGAGCTAACACTTCCCGCTTTTTCCTCTGCATTAAAATTCGTTCTTTTTGGTTCTGTGTCCGCTGTGACGAACTTGTTTTCACAAATCTCTTCCTATATGGAAGTCTTCTCAAAGAACTGTTGTGAAAACAGGGCCTTTTCATCAATAATCCAGGTACAGAGTCTGCCTCAGTCCGAGGCCACTTGTGTGACCTCGCGCTGTGAGTTCTACTCGTAGTATTCAACACTGCCTGAGGGTGTCTTACAGGGGCATCTTTTTCTTCATCAGATGTTACTGTGTCGGAGTCTCCAAAATGTAGGCTAGACGAAGGCGAAGAGATACAGTCACTAAAAGAAGAATCATTGTCTTCACTCTGTGTTTCTAAATGCTGTCTTAATCCTAGGATTCCTTGGTTTTCTTTATCAGGACAATTTTGAGTATATGAAGGACCAGCCTGCTGGCTCTTGCGTTTTTTTCGCACCACAATACTTTTGTCTTGGTCTGTACGGTTGCCATTCATGTCCTTCTGCTTTTGAGAATCACCACATAAGTGAGAGAACTCACTCCCTACTTTACTGGCAATCATCTCAACTTCTGCAGTGAAGCTTTTGGCTGCCCCAATAGGCTCAGGGTTCAAGAGGATCCCCTTCAGACTCTCCTGTCTCTTTGGTGCATCAGAAGGAACTTCACTCTTCATATCCGCTTTTAGAGTATAAACTATATTACATTCAGGAGTCCATTTAGACATGGAAAGTTTTAAGAAAGGCCTAAAAATAAAAATAGATATGCATCAAGAAAAAGAAACATCAGATATTTCAAGAGCAAAACTGAAATAAGAGAAAAGCCATTTACTGCTAAGACTAAACCCTGTGGGAAAAGCAAAACAACAGTAACTGAAATACAACTGTTTCATAATATTAATATGTAACAATGTAATTTTGAATTAAGTCAGAACTCTTATTACTTGCATTGAAGGGAAGTTCAGTCAGTGAAAACATTATCACTTTCACAGAGCAAGTATCAATGTATGTCCCCTGCAAAATATATGAACAATCTCTGTTTTACTGATGCTTAAGCCCGAGAGCTGTACAGGCTACTGCTTATAGAAGTTACCTAAGTTCAGCTATATAGCTCCAACAGCCATTAACTAAACCGCATGCTTAAATAAGGCCTACATCTTCCCCTATTGCTGTATATATGGATAGTAAATACCTTCAACACAATACGTGGTACAGTATGGTGACAACTGAGCTATAAAAATAAGTTACTTAGAATTCATGGTTCTTTTCTCATAGGAAAAGGAATAAAACAGGAGAGATTGTGAACCTTATTATTTTGGGGTAAAGTAATAGAAAATCATTATTACCTAGAGTTTCTTAAAAAAAACCACCACCACACATTAATAGTATAGATTAGCGTACCAAGCTATTTTCAGCCTATGTACTTTCGACTCTGTCCTGTGACAGAAACTAAGCATATCACATCACTCATTCCCCTAATAATTGGTACCAAGCAGGTTCACCTCCCTGTCAAAATATTCGACTGTCAACACAAAACAATGCAACATTAGCCTCAAAGGCTATTTCCAAGAAAAGCTTTTGTACTGGAAGACTACTGAGACACACAGGCAATAGCAGCCTCAGTAATGTGTTCACCTTCAACCTGCTCCATCTGCCTTCTGTTTAAATTCCCAAAAGGAAATGACAAAAGAATTTGGTTCCCACTGTGATAAACACTGAAGCACTCTTTACTGTAACTAATACGCTTTTTTGTGCCTCAGATGAATAAGGCTATAGTAGGCTGTAGCAGGCATTTGACACTTGCACTACTTAAGTAGTTAAGTGCTTCCTCTTTCCTCCCTTCCTCATCACTTTTTTGAAGGTTCCACCTCCTATGTTCTTCTAAAAGAAACATTAATGCACGGAACCAGAATGTAGAACTGACCAATATGAAAAATAAATCTCCCAAACAGATCAGACACCAGTCCAACTCATCACATAAGCACAGAAACAGCTATATCTAGCTTACAGCCGGTTGTGCTGAACTACCAGAAGGCTGCTTATAAAAAACCTGTGCAACTATACTTGCTGTGGAAATTAGGCCACTTAAGCAGCACAGCTGGAATACGCACGAAGCCACAAAAAGTCTAAGGTAGCAACAGCAAGATCTACGGCAGGTTAAGCAGCACTGCCTACCCAGGTCCGTAATCTCCTGCCTGTACCTCCAAATCCTAACACATTCTTACATCCTATGCTAATACCTAAAGATCTTGTTTATTTTATCATAGAATGAATCAATACAAGATTGAGACTACAGAACAGAGTAAAAATCAACATTTCTTAGATTGTTTCACAAGTGATGCTTTCAGGAGCAGCTGTGAGCTATTTGTTCCTAACAGACCCTGAAGAATTACTTATCTCAGTTTGCAACAGGTATGAACTTAGGCGTTATCCCAGGCAGTTTATGTTCTCTTCATAGCCATAAGCAATTAATCTAATTCTTTAAGTGATATAATCTGGAATAAAAAATTTGCACAAGATATATATGCTGCAGTACTAACACCTACAGAAGCCGTTAAGCACACTGGATCTTTCTGGAGGTCAAGAAATTCTATTATCTACCCTACCCCTGAAAGCTCCTGAGCTCTCACATGCTCCCCCCGCCATGTATGTACTTACCCTCACATACATGCACCATTCTTGCCCTAGAAAAAATTAAGACTAAGACTCCAATTTTATAAAATTTCTAACATGGACAAGAAATCAGAATGCAAACCTGCTATAAGCATGCAAAGAACAAGCAGTACTTAGCCTTTTCCTCAACCTCACAAGGTCACCTTTAAGGTGGTAATTTTGGTCTATTATTTATGCACCAGTGTTCTACAGAAATGCAACACTTAGTCAATCTTCTACAGACCAAAAGCAAGCCAGCCCCTCCCAAAACAACCCTGTATGTCATCACAAGTGTTTTAGAAACTCCACAAAATATTTTGATTTGGAAAAAAAAAACCAGCTTGTTTATTCAGAGAGCTTATTGTTTTCAAACATAGTCATAACTTACCATCATATACTATGTGTCTAGCCTACATACAATAATTTCCTGTCCTTTTAACATGATAAATTAAGGACACGGTTTTATTTAATTCTGAAGTTTTCTTAAGAAACACAAATCTGAACCTTTTCTCATTATGTGAGCATAATCAGACGTTGATTTACAAAGGACTCAGTTCACCTCATTGGTGTGCTCCCTCCAAAGTTCTGCATTCTGAATGTGATTATCTTTGTATAAGCTCTGTTGACTTTAGCACAGAGGCCACTGTGCTGAAATACATAAAGAGCTATTTAAGTTATTGCAAAAAAATTAAAGCAAGAAAGTTTACACTTTGAGAAACCTCAACCTACTGCAAGATGACCAAAAAAACCCATAAACCCCCACACAGTGAAAGTTAGTGCACTTGAAACGCTATTTACTTGCTCAGTTTTATTTCAACAAGCAGTCAGTTAATTCAGATTCAAACATTTTGTATATTTGCACTCTTACAACCATAGAAAAGCCTGGAGTAACTCAACTAAGTAACCAAGACCTCTTCATTTTTGCTAACCAATACAGAGCCTGTTAGGGCTGCTTAGTCATGGGAGAACTGCTGACTTCCATTTAAAAATTACACAACAGCTTAAACGTGAGTATATTTTTGAAGTGAATGGCAGCAGTCAACAATGACAAATCATCCATTCCTTCACTATTTAGAAATTCTATGACAAACCTTTGAACAAAAGATTTGACCAAACAAAGACAGAAGCTGGAATAAGAGCTTACCATTTCACTAGATTCCAATCCCTTGTAAGTATTTTCAGTGGTTAGGCATAAGAAATACCCATACTGCATGTAAGTCCAATGCTTTTACACAGAAGACAAAGTTTAAGAGGGACTACAAAAATACTATGCAAATAATTAAGATTCATTAGAATGAAATCATCTGCTGTTAAACACTTAGAAGATCCTACAAAATCTCCCTCTAATTAAAAGCAGTCCTCAGAAGTTTTTTCAAAAAGCAACAAGATGCAGTAAGTAAGCTCAATCAGCATTAGTGTTCCTCCATCCTAACCAAAACATTTGCTTATTAACTTACAGAATGAAGACTTCAAGAGGACGTCTGATGCTCTCCCCACCACTCAGACCCCAAACACACCTACAGGCAACTTGGGTGTCCAGCAGGGTTCAGCCTAGAGGCAAAATTCCTCCCAGTAGACAGCTCCCAAGGCTACCAAGAGCTTAGGGAACACACTGACATCATAATCTCAGAAAGAACTCAGCAATTCCACTTCCATAAAAATTCTGTGCTGTCCTAGACCATTTCTGTACCCTGCTCAAGTGCCCATATATAGAATGATATCCGGCAAAAGAATATTTAAGATTGTCTCAGAAAGGAAGTTTCTATCAGTTGCACTTGTAGCTCCTTTATTCAATCCTCTTATTTTCTTTGCATATGTTCACTGAACTCACAGTTAACCTTTAAAATTATTTCCCTTCCCTAACATGTGGCCTCTATCAGATTTTACTTTTAACGTTATTTTTACTCTGACAAGCTAATACTGGTACTGTTATCTTCAGGAGAAAACCTCACTGTTGAAATCTGGCATGCACAAAGAAATCTTACGTTGTATATTCTGTTCTTACCACAGTACTTTTTTTGAGCTGGCAACCATGGCTATCAAGAGCTGAAAGAATGGACCAGTGAATGAAAGTGCCGCACGAGCTGTACTTTAGAACACCAACGGTCATTTCTTTCTTCTCATTAAAAAAAGATACACTTTTATTCTTTCAGCAAGGCTCTTCCATCGATGAATCAAGACACCAAGAAACAGGGTAATGAAAAAGCTTACAGAATTTGTACAAGACCTTCAGTAAAAATGAGATAACCTAAGCACTACCACTTCCCTTTCTCAAGGGCAGAGCGCCAAACAAGACTGATTCATGCACAACCCTGACGCAATGGAGGTTGACAGAGGATTTGGAGCCATTTGAGAAGCTGCACCCCCGACACAATTCCATGAAGATCAAATCTCAGTACTATCCATGCCCTGATACAATAAAAATAAAGAACTCACAGAGCAGCTCTCGAAAAAAAAGCCCACTTGTTAGTCTAAAAGGGACAGCCATGCCCTATTCATTTCATTCCTATCAAACAGGGACAACCTATACAATGCAGAGTAAGTAACGAGAACAAAAATATCCAATATTCAGTTCCACTATCAGCAAAACAAGGGCACTCAGATTTTGAAACTTTATTGCACTGTTCTTCACTTTTGGTTGTTCTTCATTTTCATCACTTCACAAGACAAAGTGCTCTTTTAAAGCTTGTTTTAACTACTAACTTTTAGCATACTCTATATTGGTCTTCTAATCTTTGCTGGAAAGTAAAGCAATTGATAGTTAAAGATCTATGCATCTTTACAAAATAGCAACAATCAGAAGGTAATCTGAAACTCTATCGTGTTTGCTTTGGTATTATGTCACCTCAAACACATCTTTATTCACAGGACAATATGAAACACCATTACAAACCACTCTCAGTTTCCTTTGTTTGCTTTAACGCAGGCACAGTGATGACAGATGCTCCGATTTCTGAATGACAAAATTACCTGAGAATTCTCCAAGCAGACTACTTACCTTTTGCCCTACGGAAAGGTACAGTATTTCAGAATAACATGCACAGTATGAGTTACTAACAGCATGATAATGTTCAGGAGACAGGTTCTTGCCTACAGTCTCCCAAAGACTGTCTATTACGTCCAGCCCAGACAGAAGAGTTTGTCTGTGCTTTCCAGAGGGGTGCTACAGTTACATGAGCCACAGCAATGCAGGCAGGCTTACTCCCCCCTTGCAGCCAATTCTAGGAACCATCACTGGCTTGGCAAGCCTACTCTTAAAGCGAAACAATGGTATTTCAACTACAATACTACTCTTACTAACCTTTGCGATGCCATCTCAAAGACAAGTCAGACCACACTGGCTGTACTGTAACCAACAGTATCCATCCTCTGGACCAGCAAAGTCTCTTTAATTTTAATCTCTGAAAAAAATTGCTCTGAGACCTCCAAGGTTTGTTTCCCCGTGCATAAGTCAATTCAGATCAGTAAAGCAATTATCTCGCAACAGAAACATCAGGCCACCTATAGAGTAGCTACAGAATGCCTCTGTTATGCCACATTATCCACCTCTGAGACTTACCACCACTGTATTCTTAAGGAAAGGCTATTAAAAGTGCCTGTCTCTCACACCTTCTCACAGAATCCAGCACAGGACAGCTACAAACAGATGAGCTCTTCTGTAAGACTGGATCTATGGCCTGGCTCCAGCTGGAACAGACAGAACGCAAGGAGCATGCGCAGCTGGAAGCTCCTCAGCTAGATGAGTTGGCAGGCTAAGAGCAACTCTGCATAGAGTCCTACGAACAAATTAGGTCTCCCGCAATACAGTATGAATCAGTCCAAGACCATAAGGCACCCACAGAAATCCTAGCCTCAATCAAGCACCAGCGAAGCACTAGCATCCACATACCCACCTGGGCAAGGAATCTGTTTGGCTTAGCACAATGGACACAAGCAGGTGAATTTGACAAACACGGTGTTCACAAGCACATTCTTCAGTCTAGACATTTCTTTGCTCTGTCCTAGGCTTAAACTCAGTTAGCTACATTAACACTATGTAAATCATGGTTTTAAGACATAAGCATTATGATTTGGCAATCAGGAATGTTTTGGCTTCAGTGAACTCCAAGACAAACATAACAGCAATGAACTTGGGAATAAGGAGTTGTAGCTTTATAAAAGAACGACAAAATACACTTTTTTTTATTGGAGCTTAAGATCTTAACTTGGAATTCTGCTTCCAGAGGCAGCTAGGGAACTTCTGAGTTACATAGCCATCAAAAATAATTAAAATATTTATTTCTTAGTTCCCCTGGCAGTTTTGACCTTTGAGGTATGTGTAATTGTTCTTAATGCAGTGTCATTTTGCAAACACTTCTTGATAAAGCTTTGAGGAGCAAAATAACACATGACCTTTGCCACAAACGCTAACAAGAACCTGTCAAGTGAGAATTATGGAATTAAATATTAGGACAGTTTTAGGCTGTTCTTCAGGAAACCTGTGAAAAGTAGGGGATTTTTCAGATACTGAACCGAGTAGACCTACCAGCTTAAGAGGGAAGGGCTGTGCATCAGAATTCTTCACTCTTCACCCAGTAAAGCCAAGTGACAGTGGGAAAAAACAAACATTTTAGTTGACAGCAGCCAAGTATTAGGACAGAAGAAAGTTTCTTGCTAGTAGAGTCGTGAACCAGCCTTCTCAGATTTCACTTGGTAAACACTTACCAAGGAAGACAGCCCTTTAATTCACAGTAGTTATTTTTCCAAATAGCATAAGCTATATAAAACATGTAAAACAGCAAAATAGTCTTGTTAGCAAAATTTCAGGTTAGTGAAAGAAACGTTTTCCTTTCCTTCCTTCCCCTCTGCTCCATTAGGGGTCTCTGTTAGGCCTGACAACAGCCCATCAAGAAAAACACTCATCTAAACTTAAGCCTGAAGGAAGTTCACTAGTGTAACACTTTGGCTGCAGATACGTTTTATGCTTCTTTTAAGAGCACCGTAGACTTTGGAAGCAGCTGATCACTGTCACGCTGACAAAACTTAAGAGACTACAACTGGGAGTAATTATGCTATCCCTATGTTGTACATGTGTCCCATATGACATTACTCAATATACATGTTTCTACATCTCTTCTCAACCTCACTGACATGCAACCAGCTAAAGCACTACAGATCTGGTGATAAAACCGGCCTAAAGGAGGTTGCACAGTAGTAAAGCTGTGGGGAAAACTTTATACAACATCTGCCTATGGTAAATCCATCTCTCTGTACTGTCCCCATTGTTTACACGTGAATTAAATCATCCTGTTCCCTGTCCAATTCCCCCCAGCAATTTTTTCCACATTTCTTCAACTGCCTGACATCCAAGCCCCCGCAGTTCATCAGCTAGAGAGGGGGCACTACTACCTATATCTTCTCAAAAGAACGTCCTCACCATTAGAGGAAATATAGCCAACTGAAATGAAAGATTCTTCATCTTGGAAAAAAAGGCAGTTAACTGCTGTCAACTAACTGCTACTGCAACATGGCGACCTCCACTGAAAGACAAGACTGTTATAACTCATCTGGTTACATAAGTCTACAAAGTTATTAATTTAAAGGTAAAGTAGATACATTAAGATACATTCTTAATACACTTTTACAAAAGACACTGCTTCATAAAAGACACGTTTCTGAAAGGTCAGAACGTTCCCATCCAGATTTTGAAAGGACGCGTGAAATACGCATGAATACTAAGAGCTGTTGTTCAACCCCGGGCTCCCAATACTAGACATAACCACAGCTGTAGCTGCCAGGGCTTCAACCATCAATAAACAGGTTTTTAAAATATGCAAGACTTCAAGATTTTTAAAACAGGAAGCTTGGTGTCTTATACACTTCTATTTAACTAAAGTGAAATGCAAAATGTGCACGCAGCCTTTCCTGTCTTATGCATTCAATAGGTCATTTTATACTGTGGGTGACAGCATGAGACAGGTGACCAGATGCTCATTTTATCAAGTGAGCCAAGATCACATCTTTCTCTATCAACCCTTGCACCCAGAAGGAGTACAAATCTAATTGGTGATAATCTTGGCTAACTTTTTTGGTGGTTTGTTGTTTTTTTGCTTTGTTTTTGTTGTGTTTTTTTTCCCCCCTCAGGTAGGTCCTCAAACAGATGAGTAAAAATATTTAAATTGGTGGAAAATTACTCTGCTAGCAAGGACTACAGGTATGTGAACTATAAGCTTCAATTTTTAAGAGTGACAAAATATTCCAGTTCTTTAAATATTAATTTTCCTCAAAAACACTTCTACTAAGAATCCAGAACGAGTCTATCTCTGAAATTTTCTGCTGGTTACAACAAAGAAAATGTAAGGCCTTATTTCACCACCTGAAAACCTAGTTTTCCTTTATTAGCTTATCATACAGATATTCCACCACGCTAAATGCCACCTCAATCTCCATGCCAAGCAGTAAATTCTTATTTTTTTTTTTGTGAAATATTTGTTTCTGAAGCAAGCACATTAAAATCAATAAAGTTGGGCTATTACAGCAAGATCTTACCTCCTGCGTTACATCTTCTTTTGGAGGAGTACATGAGTATCAGGAATTAAGGGTATAATTTAATCAGCGAAAGCAGTCAGGCCTTGTTTATGGTTTCACAAAACCATTTCAAGCCATGGAAGAGCTTACTCAAACAACACAAAAATTCCATGAACGTATGGCTCAGCCGTAATCACGGAAACACAGACACTTAAAAAAAGTACAGAGATCCTTAACACCTGCCCATTTCAGTAAGAGTTACAAACCTTCATACCTCTGAAGATCCTGGCCTACATTTCTGAATGAACGCTGCTTCCTTGTTTATCAGGCAAAGAGCATCTGACAATGATTTTTTTTTTTTAAATACGGGTTAAGAAACAGAATACCAACTTCGCAAACAAAACAAATGACGTTATAGCGAACCCTATTACACACACAAATAAAACCCGTTTCCGTAAGGGAAAATTTATGACCAATTTTCAAGGAGACAAAACCCAACCGAGTGCTGCGGCTTCCCGCAGTGAGGATAGACCGCTTTGTGCGTCAACGAGGCGCCGAAGAGAAAAAAAAATAATAATAACAAATAAAGGAGGATGAAGTTCCCCCCCGCCGAACTGCCCCCA
>VYZM01005721.1:524427-544254 GCA_013398915.1 Dromas ardeola | reverse complement strand
TGCGGCCCGCCCGCCGCCCCGGGGGCCGGAGCTGGTCGGGCGGGCGGCGGGGCGAGCCCCCGGGCGGGTCGGTGCTGCAGGGTTTCCGTGTTTCCCTCCCTCCCATTTTGGTGCTGCCCTTCATGCCATCGCGGGTGCCGTAGTGGCCTTCTAGTGTTCTGTTTCCAGAGAGAAATGTGCCGATCCTTGATAAGCTGTCGTTTGAAAATGTCATTTGAACAGCTTAAACTCTTGCCATTATCGCTAGCGTTCCCTCCCTCTCTACCAGCTTTAAGTGAAAGGTTTAGCCCAAAGTGTTTTAGAAAATACTGTTGAGGTGGAAAAAAAAGTAATAGTTTGGCTCACTGACTTCTGCTGAAGTCACATTATCTATCTTCCCATGGAAATCCATTAAAAATTTTATTTTTTGTCTTGTTTAGGCTATTGAAGAAGAAGGAGGCGATCCAGATAATATTGAAATAACTGTTTCGGCTGACACACCCACCAAGAAACCAACTAAAGGCAAAGGTTAAGATACATTGATATACATTACATTCTTAAGCAGCTTTTATTGCATATATCACCTTAAAGAAAGAGTGTGGAACTGTGGCCTGTAGTTTGTGTACAGTTGTGACTTTACTATTTACGGCTTCTGTCATGTAAGGCTTCTTTTGCCTTACTCATCTGTTTTCAGTCACTGTATAGGCAGTGTATAGGGATGCTGGGTGTATATGTGGAAACTGGGTGAGTTAAGAAATGTGTTACAAGGTAGTGGCTGTACTGCCCGCAGGTCCTGGAGACTTGTGCTGCGTGTGCTGGGGCTGCGTAGATGATGTGTGAGATTTTTAGAATGTTTTGTGTTAGCAGAGGTCCTGAACGTGGAACGTTACAGGTGCAAAGCAGATACAGGGCCCGCCGTGCGGCTCTGCTGCTGGGTATCTCTGTAGCGTCCAAGAGTATCTGTGCAACAGCGCAGGGAGAACTAAGAGGTGGTTTATCTATGAGAAGGTGCTGGACCTAGGCTAGTGATGAGCGTATGATAATATGTGGTAGGGGGTCGCTGCCTGAAGAGGACTGCGTTGTGTGAGTTTATTAGCATGCTTTTTACCGAAGACAGGATTCATAATGCAGATTTCCCGAATGGGCTCTGAAGGCTCACTGTGAAATGCCTGATTAAGATATTTTGGTTTTTCTGTTGTGAAAAATAATTACTTAAATTCTAAACCAATCTGTTTGGCAGTGATTGTGTTGGCTGTGTTTTCTTTTGCATAAGTATTCAAATATTGTTTTGGGAGTTTGGGTTCTGTGTGATTTTTGTTTGTGTTTTTGTTTTCTGTTGTTCTGGGAGCATCTGTAATCAAGTAATACTGGGAAAGGAAATGTCTGTTTTATGCATAGCATTCTTCGTTGCAGGTACATGCTAAGAGTGCTCGTACATGTGCTACAGATACCTGTTTTGGAAACGATCGATCTTGGACCACTGTCAGTTGTCTTAGGCTGAGTTTTGTGGTGGAAGTGATTATTCATGCTTTTGTCTGGTGCTGTGAATGGGGAATTTAATAATAAAATCTATCTGCTTAGAAAGTTTGAATAACTTGTCTGTACTTCTGAGACACTAGAAAAGTGAAAGGAACTAAGCTGTTTCACAATGCAGTTTTATTTTCTTCTGTGACATTACTTTATTCCCTACTCTGGAAAGGTAACTGATGCTTAAGAAAACGACTTGGAAGCTAAGTAAGGAAATGCTCCCCCAGTTTTTCATGTAGAGATCCAAATGGCTACTTGTTTTGCTGTGATGAGCGCTTCCCTTATCTGCTGCTTTTCATCCTCCTATTCTCCAAACTAATATCATGAGGCACATAATGTTCTTGAACTGGCTTCTTGTTTACTTAAACTATTTTGCTTCTGCAAAGGCAGTTTGCCTACTAGCGATGCTGCTGCCTGAGGCAGGGCTTCACTAGCTGTTCCCTGCCACCTCCTCTGCGGAATTGAATCGTAAGGCGTACGTCTGACATGTACGTTCTTGGTAAACCTCAAAGTAAAATACAGCCTTCGTGAAGTTCTTATCTGCTCGCTTTGCAAGCTCAAGAGTTTTTCCTCGTTACTTTTTGGATTACAAGTCTTATGAGCAAATTTTGTGCCAAAAGTATGAGGGGTTCATGCTGTATTAATCTGCCAGCGTGGAACAAGAAAAACTCACTAATTTGTGTAGGGAAAATCTTTTTTTGATCTTACTGGTTTACTTCTGACTGTAAGAAAGAATATATTCTTTCTTTTTAACTATTCCTTGTATATGTTAGTGCCTGATTCTGGTGTTCTCTCCCTCTCTGGTGCTTTCTGATGAAATATGTTCCTAGTAACCAGAAAATATCCCTCAAAACTTGCATATCTAGCACTTCGAAAATTCATTCCCTGGTGTGTCACTAGGAAACTTTCAAAGGTGTGTGGGAGATACACGCCAATCGACTGAGTTCAGTAGGACTGAGTTTTCCCTTAAAATTAACTACCTCGATCCTCCTTGTGCTTGTACACACTCTTCACTACGGGTGGTGTTGCCTCCTTCACTGATTTTTGCCAACAGATTGCTCTAGGCCTTTTGCTAATGCTGGCTTCCCCTCCGCCCCACTGCTTTGGACTAATACTAATGGGTCTATAATTGATTTTACTGCTGTCCAGTGGTAAAATTAACGGCACTCCTAGTCCTGTAGTATTTTTTTCCCCTATGCTGTTGTTGCTGTACAGAGGAGGGTAGGAATACCAGATATTTGTTGGGAGTTACGAAGAAAGGCCAAGGAGTGGGAGTAATGGATAAACCTCCTCACAGCAGCCAGAAAGACGTGAATGGGGGGGAGGAAGGAGGTTTCCCTTCCAAAACATCACAGACTATGTCAGATGGCCATCAGCTTGGGATTTGAATGTCTTTTGTAGCTGGTTTTAGTGCAACTCTTAAGGTCTGTGGAAAAAGGGAAATTTTTCATTCCCTAGCACTGTCTGTTAGAAGAACTTGATCTGGAATATTTGATGCAGGCTGAATTAGAGGGATTTCCCCCTCTAATATATGTGTGTGTGTTAGCGATATATTTGTTTTCCCTCTCATTGCTTTTTTTTTGTGTGTGTGTGTACCTTGACAAAAATGGAGACAAATAGGAATGAAGTTGAGGGTAGGACTTAATTTCATAGAACAGGATTTTGTAATTGCCTCAGAAATTGATTTGTCAGCTGAGTATATACTGCAGACTTTTACTGGACTGTGACAAGCTTTTGACGATGATGATACAAAGCTAACTTGATATGAGATGGGGAAGAAACATCTGTAAACACTGAGTAGAAGAATAAGGCGTTGACTAAACTGGTTTGAATGTAGACCTTCTATGTCTCTTAAAAAACCCAGCACCTTGCCAGGGTCCCGTACTAAGTTCTGCAGCATAAGATACTGTATAAAAAAGGAGTCATATTTAAACTTGGGCATTTACTGACTTTCCCAAAATTGAGATAACGCAGAGGGAGCCACGTAGATCTTCATCAGGCAAGTGTATAATCAGAGGATTTTGCTTCACAAGTTAAAGAATGCTTGCAGAAGGATTCTGTAATCAGCCAAGAATCCTTGATCAATCCTGTATACAAAGTTAGTCCAAATCTAACGCTTTTTCCAGAAGCTACTTCAATTCAATATTTGGGGTAAAGAAGAACTGCAGAACAGTTAATTGGAAGAGCTACGCATGTAAGATCAGTTGGTTTTTCCAATTAAAGTTTGGAAGCTTAAAGATGGAACAAATACCAAGTGCTCCATCTTTAATTGCCTCAGCTGTGCCTCTCCACCCTGGAATTTCGTAGCTATGGACAAATTTTTCTTTTGGTACAAAGATGACAGTTTTCAGAAAAAGCTGTTCTTTTCAAGCCTGAACATTATGCTGCTTATTCTGCTCTCCAGGGGAAGTTACTTTATTGCTTGTTTGAGATATTTTTCAAATGCTGCTGAGGTGAACATTCCTTTGAAGTATGTGCGGTCAAAGATATTCTGGCATATTGATACATCGTAACTTGGTGATTGAAAGTTACTTTGCTGCCAAGCGGATGAAGAACAGATTTTAGGCTAATCAGTTTTAGCCTTAGCCTATTAATGTGAGAAAAGATGTTTATTTGCTGCTCTTCAAGTTTCTAAGGTTGAAGACACTTTGGATCTTAAGTACCCCTCTAGTTTCAGACTGAATTTCCAATTTGTCAATACTGTTTCTTAGATCAAATGCTGACCAACTGACAGTGGCTGGCTTACACTGTTGCCCAAATAATTTTGACTTCTTTAGTTACTTAAAAAATCAACCGAAGTTGTACACTGTTGGCCTTCAAAAGGAGAGTGGAGTGGGGGAAATAATCTGTCATGGTGTCACCTGTCCTTCAGGAATATTAAAATAACAATTTTAACAAACTGTCAGTTCATTATTTCTTCGTCTGTCTGAGTTAGCGACTAATTATTCACCGTTACTATAGTTTTGTGATTTGGTTTCTGAAACACTGCTGCGCAGCAAGCTTGCCCGGAGGTAGACCAGAGTTCTCCTGCCCAGTGAATTATTGCTGGAGAAAGACAGGGATTCTCAACTGCACTGAAAATCGGTGTCTTAAGTCACACAGGTTACGCAGCTGTAATCTGTGGGATGCTAGTACAAATGCCTTGATTTTAATCTTGAATAACGTGAATTTTCAGTTTTTTTCTAAATAAGTATTTTTGTCGACCTGCTTTTAAAAATTATTTTACTTTTTTTGAGGCAAGCAGGTAGCTGCTTTGTCACTGCTGCTCAGTGGCTGGTTCTGTTGATTTGCTTTGCAGTTGCTGAATAAAATAGTAAAGATTGAAAAGTGACTTTTCCAAATATTCTCGGGGCCGGGGGGCGGTGCCCTTGTACACAGTGCTGTTGCACAGATGATTAGGCCTGTTATTATTACAAGGTGTGTCTGTCTTTAATTGACTCACAGAGTAGGTTTGTTAATTTATTATTCTTTCTAGGTATCTTACAAGTGGTGCTCAACCACCCTGTATATCCTTGCAAAGTTTTAAGTATTTCTGTCAAGATGAAACCAACTGTTGAGACCCTACTCTTTCTTGAGTGTACCTTATAAGGAAAGTAATACATTCTCCTCTTTTGGAGTTATTTGTAAAGAGAACATTCCTTTTAAACTAGACTTTCTTCTTGCATGTTAATGAGTAGGTGATGTATAGAAAAGAATCTTTCTTTGGAGGGAGGGAATTATTAAGCTAAAATACCTGAACTCAGTATTGATAATAGACATTTAAGATATTTTAAGTTATAATCAACACTTGAAAAATAACATGCAGACTGAACCTTAGAAATGCTTTGCCTAGGTGGTTCCAATATTGTAAAGTCATTTTTGTCGTTTAAGTTATGATATATCCTGCCTTATTGAAGCGAGATATAAATGGTGTACAACAAACTGTAGGTAAGGCTTCTGTGTGCCCTCAGGTAGGAATTATTTGGCAAAATTACTTCTTCCTAAGTAATTTCATTAAGGTGGGGGTGAATGACATCGCTAATGAGCTGCACTAGAAAGTGTTACGAATGTTTAATCACGTGATTACAAATGGTGGCCAATCTTATGAGCAAGTTGGTGATGCTCTAGAGAGTATCTGACTTTGCCAAGTACATCCTTTATAAAAACCATAAACGACTAAGAGCGGTATCCTGCAGACAGTGTAGAAGACTTAAGTGGGTAACATAGGGTAACAAGAATATTTAAGAATATAGAAATGTAAAAGGATAATTTACCTTTGTTAATATTGTGGCAAATGATACCATTCAAATTTCAGCAGACCTCTTAGCTAAGTAATGCTACGAAGAGTTTATTCCACTGTAAAGATTTTCTTTGCCCTTCCTCCTTTTTGCTTCCCGTTCCATGTTTTTGATGAATCTGTAGCGTCATGTATGACAGAACCCTGCTGGGGGTTTCACCAGGAATACGCAAAGAAATGCAAACACTAATTCTTCAAAAATTTCATGATGAGCATGTCACTCTACTTCTTTATGAGATGCAGATGTCTAGTTTGTTTAAGACTTGTCTCAAATACACTCTTCTATAATTCTGTATACACTCAAGTAGCCTGAATTTCATGTAGAGGACCATGAATAGGTAGAACAAGCTTATGGCACTTGTAAGGCTTCTAAATGAGATGAAAGCTAAACCTGCATAATGTTAAACCAACATTTTAAAGATGTTTTAAATCTTCTACTTCTAAGCAGGCTACTCATTCTCTTTGTAAATAGTCTGTTGCAATTTTCTGGTGTGTAACCATTGCCAGAAAAGGGATGAGCATGGCTTATGAAGGAGTGCCGTCATTCCAAGGTAAAATGGTATTTGTGGTGTTCGGCACCCAGGTTTGTGGTGAGTGCTGCTCACACCACTGACATTTTCAATAGCCACTGCATGGATAAACATGTACATAAATTTTATCATGTGCTGACAACTTACATGACGGGAGACCTACTGTGCCTGTTGTCTGCAGAAGGTCCAGCTGTTCTGACTGTAATTGTTAACATACTGTTTAATCCCAGTTACTTTTCTTGAAGTGAGATGGGTCTTGAATAAGTTTACAGAAACAGTCAGTTTCTGGAAGATGTTTGTTTGCAGTCGGACTTCAGTTAGGTGAAATTTGAGACAAGTGTGCCTTTCAGTAGCCCGTTGTGGTTGAATATCAATGTGGAAAAGTTTTGAATTTTTGTGGATGCTGGCTTTTTGGTACTGTCCCAACATCTGAACACTATCTGTATCAGAACCTTGAAGTGCCTCTTTTGAGCAGTGTGACCCTAACCAGATCAAAGTAACCCAAAACACAGAACTGAGAGGGAAGGCAAACTTCCTACCACTTTCCGGCTTGAAGCTGAAAGGTGAAGGTCATAGTTCACATCTCCTTATGCCTTGGAATACCTCTGGTACTCAGAGCAAATGGGACTTACTGCAAAGAGAGACAGACAAACTAAAGAAAGGCTAACGAAAACATGAATACATGTCCAGCTTGATCTAGCAGCAAACAAAAGGCATGGACAGCTTCATTACTGAAAGGTGTAACTTCCTCTTGATGAGGACATGCAATAAAATATAGTTCTCGAGCTGCCGTTGCAGAATGATGGGACTAACTTGAGGTAGCTTTGTCTTTTTTTTTTTTTTCCGTATAAAGTCTGGGTTCTAGTTCACCTGCCAGATTTCCTCAGGCAAAATGAGTGAATTTAAGTAGCTTTCATGACGGTACATGCTAGGTAGTTGCTAAATATGTCTAGCATCTGCTGTCCGTGTTTGCCTTTCCCTGCGTACGCTTAGCTGGATATGGAATGCAGGAAAAACTCGAACTTTCAGGTTTAACAAACAAAAGAACTGAAATGCGAGAGGGGCAAACCAGAAAAGAGTTGAATGTGTGCAGAAATCCTTGCTGTCTCACTGCTTTTAACTTATATTGAAGTTATCTGTGGCCTTAGATGGTATCGCAGAATGCTAAAATAGTAATACAAAATTTGGGTTAGTCTTGCTTTCAGGCATCGTCTGTGATGTGTATCAAAAACTGTCCTTACCAGTGTGAGTGCACTCTTCTCTCTAAGGAGAGCTAACTTCCCTAAGTATGTCCTGTGCAGCTGGCTTTTTGCACCAAAATCTCCCAAATCTATTGCATTACAAACATAAGCCAGGAAGGTTTTGTTTTAAATGAAGTGAAAGCAGCGGCAAGGTCTCTTTGTGCATTTAGAGCTGAACGTTTAGGTCTCATGTTTTGCAGTTGTAGAAATGAGTTCTGCCATGTGTCTTTACCTGGAGACTAGGGTGCGCCTGAATTCAAACCAACAATCTGCTGTACGTAGGAGTACTGTCAGAGTGCCGCCTTGCAGTCAAATGAGGAAAACCAACTGGAATCTAAGTAAAAACAAAACAGCAGTCTCTCTTCTTGCCCTGTAGTTGAGCAGTTTCCAGCTTTGAAATGCAACTTAAGAACTGTGTATGAAAGACTATGGAAATTAATTGCTGACAAAAATTGACTGTTCCAGGTAGCAGAAATATCCATACAGCATCAAACTTCGGCTAAGGCTTTTCTTTTCCATTCCTCTTGAATATCTATAGAATTGATTTACCCATTCATAGGAGGATGAAGGGATGAGGGAAGATGTGATGTCAAAAAATAAAGCATTAAATGCCGATCATGACTGCCATCTCATTTGCATCTTGAATTGACATTGATTTTCAGGAGAAGATAGTAAAGCCACTTCCTAACAGAACTGCTTTTGTACCTTGAGCTACTGCAAACCATTGCATAGGCTAATCTTTGATAGAATGAATCAGAGAGACAGAATGCCCTACAAAGGGTGTGTTTGTGTGGAGACATTTATATCTGCTGTTCTTTGGTCTTGTTTTTGCAGAAGGCTAAGAAAGTTCAATGGGTTCCAAAGGGAACTGTGTCTAGTCGTCATCTCCACAGAGCCATCTTTATTAGAGAAAAGCGTGCATGTGCTGGAAGAACAGAATTCTAAATGGAACATGCCCTTTACAGTACAGTAAGGGCAAATGGAAAACCCTCATGCTTCACCTGACTCAATTCTTCTGCTGATTGTTCCCTCTAGTGTTGAAAAGCACTGAAAAAGGTGGCTTGGAGAAGCTGTGCAATTGCCATACTTGTGGATACTCAAAAACACAGCTAGATGAAGCCCTGAGCAATACAGTTGTATTTGGAACTTACCTCTGCTTATGGGCAGGAGGTTGGGTGGACTAGACGACCTTTCGATCTTCTAACCTAAATAGCTCAGTGATGCTAATTATCCTATAAAGTCAGGCCTTTCAAAGTCTTAAATCTTAAAGTCTGGTTAACTCCAGTAATTTTAGAAATGTACACTTTAATGTTCTCCTGAATTCTGTTATCAAAGTAGAAGGATTTGTATTAAAATCACTAACGTGGATGTAACTGCCTGTTTATGCAACGCCATTGATTGTTCATGCTCACTCAGCTGATGTTTTTTTTGCCTTACCTTAAAAATACTCTTTGGGAGGGTTATGTTATAGTGAACGGTTCAGATAAACTAGAGCATATAGAGAATAATAAACTAAGGCCCAAACATAATCAGTATTGATAGAAAGTCTGCTCTAGGTAGCAGCTCTAGTCATAAGCATATCTTATCATTTCAGGTAAAAAGCAGGAAGCTGATGAATTAACTGGTGATGTTTCAGTTGAAGATGATTCCTTTGTCAAGGTAATAAAAGTATGTACATTTTTTTTTTCCAGTTTATATTTTAGTTAAATGTTTGGCTTTATTTACCAAAAAAGCTTCCATTGTCTTTGCACTAGTTTATGTGAAAATTTGGAGCATTGTTTTTACTGTGTTCACAGCTGTGATGCCTAAGGGTGTGAAGATGTGTGGGTTTTTAAACATGCTATGAAATTGTATTATGGATGTGATAGAGTATTTTGCAGAAAGGGTGATTCTAGCAAAGAATTTCTCACAATATGGCTATTACCCTTAGTTATGCCAAATATTTGTTGTTCACACCAAAAGGAAAGTGAAATGGAGGCTCAAGATGCAAGTGATCAAGATGGAAATGATGAATTAAAGGACTTTAAAGACTCTGTTGAAGATGAGAACTTGAATTCTAAAGAACTGTCATCGGCAGAAAAGAAAAGATACCACGACCTGGAGCCAGCAGAGACAACAGAAGATCCAGAAAAGGATTCTGAAAGTCAGGTACTTTGTTGTATTCTACATGCATTTTTATCAGCAAAATTTACATTTTTCTTAGTGTGTCTGTATTACTAGGAAGTCAGAACTAGTTTTTCAGTTTGTCTTGCTTATCTCTGAAATATAATTTGGTGCTTTTTTTCTTTCTGTTCTCCTTGACTTGTGTTTGAATAGTCCTGAAACAAATTGATTGTTTGGTTGGTAATAAATTACATTGATTGGTAAAATTCTACCACAGTCCAAACAGAGTTCCTAAGTGGTCCTTTTCCCCACTACTAACAGTGACATACATAGTCTGAACACCAAACTGAAAGGTGCAAGTCATGAGAACTGCTCATTGATGATCACCTTATTGGGTGTATATCCACTTAACTAAAATATTTCCCAAGTTAACTGAATCTCTTGACTCTCTGAATGGTTAAGTGTCTTACAAACAGTTTGCTGAGCAAGTCCCTTTTATGTTCTCATAGGAAAATGAAGGTCAAGACATAGAAGATTATACTTTTCCGACTGTCCATGTAAGTTCCAAATCAGTTCTGTTAAGCTGATTCTCGTGTCTGTTTAGTTGGAAAAGATCACTTTAGATTGGCTTTTTGTTCCAGCATGCATCTTAGAGTCAGACGATGCAATACGGTAAAGGTAAAGAGTGTGGGAAGCTTTCATTCATATTTTTTATAATGCAGATAATTGTGATTTCCAAATAAGGTGTCCTGTTTGAACACAAATTCCTGTCTACAATTTGGCAGTATTCAGTGCATAGACTTATCAAGGAATAGTTTTCCAACTCTCTTAAAAACACTTGAGAAGGCTATGCCAAATGCTAACAAGAACTCCTGTTTTAATTTAGAAATTTGCGTTTGGAGAATGTTTGCAGGGGAGCATGGAGGGGCACTGGGGTTGGGTTTTTTGTTGTTAAAGATGTTAGTATTAAGTTCAGAAATTCATTCTGAGTTACGTGGAATTGATGTCTGAAAAGGGACAGCTCATACAGCATGTCTTGCTCAGTGAGGGTAATGATAAATAAGTAAATACCTATTAAAATCACAGTTTCATTCTTAAGTACTTAGTGGAGGAAGTCTACCTAGTTTCTGACTTCTGTCCTAAGCTTTTAAAGCTAGCGATGGATTGCTTGCATTTCACTGGAAGTAGTAATCAGCAGTATGACATCCATTCTGAAGGCTTTAGCAAGACATGGGACAGTTTAGAAATGTCCTGTTGAGTTAAGGGGTGGGGTGGAGGGGAAGACAATAGCTGCGTGTTTCAACCAATTGCCAACTGCAAGTGTTGCAGATAGATACCAGTGAAGCTTAGTACAGTGATTTGACAAGGGAGGTGCACAGGTTTGGTTTCTAGATCATCTTTTCTTTGGAAGCAGTTTTCAGTTCGTTAATTTGCCTGTGTACGATAGAAATTCTGTGGAAAATAGGAACCGTTCTGCTTAAAGTTTTAAAGTAGGAGACATTTAGTCTTGACTTCCTTTTCTTGCAGGATGGTGAAGATGAAGAAAATGAGAAAGGTATGTTTAAAGTTTAATAGAGTTCAGAGGTCTTTAGTGTGGTAGAGCAGGCAACTTTCTCTTGTAATATTCAGTCTCTTTACTAATATTAGGCTTGTCTCCAGTACTAAGCATCAGTTGTCTCCTTATTAAGCTCAGCACCTGGAATCATTGCAGTCAGTGGATTTATTTCACTCCTAAGAGTTAATTTTACTCTTACGAGTTGATTGCAGTACTTATCAGTTACTGTGGTGGATGTATAATATAGTTGTAATACTATGATTCTTAATAAAAAGCCATAGTATTCAAGGACTCTGATTTTAATACACGGTAAGTCTCGATGCAAAAGCTTCCACCTTGCACTGCAGTAACTGATGTTTAATTGAATGAAATGATACACCCTTACACTGAACTTGAGCACCCAACAAATGTGTGGACCATCATATGCTTGGCTTACTGTCACTTAGAAATACCAGTTGTATATAGGATGGTAAAACAAGCGTTTGGAAACCTGTGGAGTGGCTACCTTTTTTTTTAAGCTGTGCTCATTAGTGAAACTATAGAAGGAACGTAATGCATTTGGGCAAACAGACTTCCTGGACAGAAGTCTTAAGGATTCTACGTATTGTGGACTAGAAAGGACATGGAACACCATCACTTTACACAAGACGGAAAAAACACATTACTGAAGTCACAGGATAAAACCACAGACTCCATGTTTACGAGGGACCCTATGGCTGAAGTGTCTGATCTGCGCAAATCCAAGAATACGGTTGGAGATGCCTATGTGGGACTGAGATGGAAAATCCGTCCAGGGGATGAAGACTGAGAACCATTTGTCTACGAACTCTGGATTAAAGCTCACTCCTCTGTGTTCTGCAGCAGCCTTGTACAGCTAACTTGACTGCCAAACTACTGCAAAAGAGAACACCAGTGTGGAAGACTGGCTGAAATTCTCCAAGACTGTAATTCTTGCGGATTTGGGAAGGTTAGAAGTCCTAGAAACAGGAAGATTCAAAGGCAGATTAAATCAAACTGTGAGCGTCCAAAGCAACTATTTTCTTCTGGAACGCTAAATCCTAAACTGGAAAATGGATACTTCTTATGAAGAACGGGTATCTCCAGGATGGAACCATATTCTCCCTCCTAATGTTTTGGTATTTGTCTCTAGAAAATGTGTTTTGCCATGAAGAATAAGTGATCCTGGGTAAAGGATTTATATTTGTGTTAATACACCTTGTGTTTTTTTCTAACCTTCCATCAGTGCTAATAACTGGCTTTGTATTTTCTAGGTCCTATTCTAGCTTATGCATATGAAATTGTTTAAACTTCTTGTTTTGCCATATTTATTCCTGTTAAATCCTCTTAGATAAAGCAGGTTCTGGTGATGGTACACAAGAAGTATCTAAACCTCTTCCTTCAGAAGAAAGCCTAGCTGAGGCTGATCACACGGCTCACGAAGAGATGGAAGCTAACACCTCTGTGAAAGAAGCTGAGGATGATAACATATCGGTTACAATCCAGGCTGAAGATGCCATCACTCTGGATTTTGATGGTGATGACCTCCTAGAAACAGGTAAAAATGTGAAAATTACAGATTCTGAAGCAAGTAAGCCAAAGGATGGGCAGGATACCATTTCACAGAGCCTGGAGAAGGAAAGCAAGGACTATGAGATGACTGAGAACCATAAAGATGGTAAGAAGGAAGACTGCCTGAAGGGTGATCCCGTCAAGAAGGAAGCCAGAGAAGGTTCAAAGAAAGCAGAATCTGGAGACAAAGAAAAGGATACTTTGAAGAAAGGTCCCTCGTCTACTGGGGCCTCTGGTCAAGCAAAGAGGTTTGTTTTTCTATGTCAGTTCTTTACGATACTGAGTACCAGCATTCAATAAGATCACTCTACATTAAGGGGGTAGCAGCAAGAATCGTATAATTAGTATCCTATGCTCCTGCCTATAGATTTTTTTGACCGCCATAAGTTACTTTTTAAAATTCAAGATCTTCGTATAGACACTATGTCCTACTGATTGCATTGTCGAATTGTCAGCATTTATTTATTTTTTTCAAATTGACGATTTTTTTTTAAATGTCCTTGTGATGATGGTAATGAACAGCTATCAGTTCTAAGAACACAAAATGAAGTCAAGTCCCCGTCCTGAAATGTGGAGAAGATTGCCATATATCCACTGAATAGAGTTGTCAGAAAATCTAGATCTTCAGGCATCTTGGGGAAAATCAGTGCAAGAATCCATAAGGGAATCATTTGTTCAAATATACAGTCTAGCCCTTTTTTATTTTTATTTTTTGAAATGTTAACTTGTCTATTAGTATTAGTAGTATAAAATGCAACACTTACCAAATTCTGTGTTTTCAATTTTCTTCTGATTTTTAATTTGCTTCTCTAGCTCTACTAAGGAATCCAAAGAAAGCAAGACAACTTCAAAGGATGATAAAGGTAACTATTACAAATTAAGGTAGTATTGTCTTGACTTGAACTAAGTGCTTTCCTGTTTGAGAAGTTGCTTGCCACAAACTGAAATGGCTTGTATAATTGAACTCATCCATCTGTAGTATATTATGCTAGTGTCATTAACTATACATATGTGTGTCTATATTTTTTTTTTTCCTCCTTATGCCAGATTCCTTGTAAGATCAAAAATATTTATTCTAAAGACTCAGTGAAAATACATTGTCCTATTTCAAAATACTTTAGGGAGCAAATTCCGCTTAACGTTTCCCAGGTCTTTGCTTTGATGAGAAGGTGTAATTTTCAGATGAGCCTGCTGTAACTTAACATACAATGATTTGGGTTGATGTTGTACACAGTACAAGCAAAAAATGACTGCAAGTACTTAAATGTAAGGCCAATGAAAACTTTTGTCTTGTTTCTAATTCTAGTTCATTTTTAAAGAAAGTGAACTCTCGACCCCGTATAATAGCTGGGGTGCCAGCCAGCAAAATTGCATTTGTGGCTGTTCAGTGCGTTAAAGTTGGACCTATTTGTCTACTTTGTAGTTTCCATCTGTTACCATAAACCCCTGCGTTACGATTACCAATTCAGAGCGGAGCTCAAGAGCACATTAATGTCAGCAGTTACACTGATGCTTCATAGTCGAACAAATGCATTTGTATGAGCTCATGGGTCTCCTTATTTTGCCTACCAGCCCTCTGCCAAAAACCTGTGTCGCAGAGTCTCTTGCATATCTCTAATGGGTGAATGGAACTTTACCTGATAAATGAATTTCTGAGCAGAAATTTTTGTGACGGACACAATGGAGTCTTCTGTAGATGCATGTCTGTTCATTGTAGTTATATGCTTACCATAAAATCAAATGAAAATATAGCAAATCTGCTTTCATGTAGCATATATAGTAACTATCATAAAGCTGTTTTAAAATACATAGCCGAAGCCAGTATAGTGGCTCTTTAATTATATTTAATGATATGCTAAGTATATCTTGATAATCCTTAATATCTCGATAGACCGTGGTAATCCTAGTTTGATGGTAACCGAGATTTGTTGCCTTTTGCTCTTAGTTCATCCTGACATGTTAAAGAAGGAAAACTACCCTTTTTCCTCAAGGTGGTTAAATTACCTTTTAAAACTCTGCATCCCACCAGCTTTTCTAGCTGTTTGCGCGGAGATCCTGTTCTGATCTTGCCTGTATGACTGGCTACAGTTTAACATACTCAAAAGCAGTTCATACGTTTAGCAGCAAACAACAACAAAACTAAGTGACTAAAAGATGTTGGGAATAAGATTATGTGAGTCTCTTGAATTCTCCCTTCCATGTTGTTGCACAAATGGCTACAATGTTGGGGAGGTGTTGCCCTTTCAGGCACATAAACAAAAAATTCTGGCTTTTCTTTAGTGTTTTCCTTAGTATGCGGGAAATAATTTTGGTGGGTTGTATCCAGTTCTACATCCAGCAGTGTTTTAAAAAAGCTGCTCTGGATGGAGGGCAGAAAGTTCAAGAAGTTGTGGAAATTGAGCACGTTACTCTGGAGGCTGGGATTAACGAAGTCTCCTCTATTTACCTTTCTGCCATCTCTGGTAATGTCAGTACTGTAAAGACGTACTGATGAAGAACAAATGTTGGGGGCTCAAAAACTTTTGTGGATGGAAGTTACTGATAAGAACCAGAAGTTGAAGCTAAATGTACATAGCCAAATGAGGGATAAAGCATGCTTTTAACAAAGGATTGTATGATTTCTCTAGCTCTGTTGTTCGGGTATGAGTTAGCCGAGCTGTTGGTCTCAATACATGGGTGAAATGAATGAAATCTTATGGCATATATTTTTTTTATATAGAAGTCTTTTCAAGAAAGGTAACCGGATAAACAGTTACTTAAAGGTAACAGGCTAAGTTTCTCTTTTCAGCAACAGTTTAGTTCAATATTCATGGTACCTTTTGTCTCCTTAATTTTTTGGCTGTTTTGTAACACTTGTTTCAGGAAGTGCAAGCAGTGTTAGCGGTAGCAGTGGAAGTTCAACTAGAAACCTGTGGGTTAGCGGACTGTCTTCCAACACAAAAGCTGCTGACTTGAAAAATCTCTTTGGCAAATATGGAAAGGTATTTTGTGGGGTGTGATACCATGTGTGTTGTGTCTGACTCCTCCTCCTCCTCCTCTGTTCAATTATTGTAATTGAAATTGAGTAATACTTGATTTAAATTAAGTTTTGAGATGAAATGTCTAACCAGTGTCATCTAACAAAAGGCAATACTTTCAGCATCTAAAGTGCATGCTTACAGGAAGAAGCATATATTAATTTTATATGAAATTTTTCTTCCTGTTGAGGTAAGACAGATGCAAAAAAAATGTCACAAATGAGACTGGTCAGGACTGGCTTAAAAATTTTTTAATAAATTTTAAAATTAAATAATGATGGCTATGTTCTTTTGTAGCAACTGTATTTAACCATGAGTGTAAGATAATGTGCTAACCAGTAAACTTGTAATATCACCAGTCTTCATAAAACCTGCGGCTTTGGGAGACTGTTTTTAAAATGTTTTCTGAAGGCTTATGAATGGGAAAAATAGGTAAAAAAATGTGACAGTTAATGTCTGTTCTTTTAGGGACTCTTTTAATGACTTAATGAATGTTTTTTTACAGGCTGCTTAAACTAAGCCTGTCTTCCTGGATTTTGGTTTAATTTAACACACAAATTCCATAGAACAATGCAGAATCCGTATAAGTTAAGCAGTCTTCTGAAAACAGTTTTTTGTTGCAGTTGTTCTCATTTTCTCAAAGGAGTTGCTGCTAACTACATGAATTCATAGTTTTTGTATAAGCCTGACCAGTTAAGACGTTAATGCGTCTTGGGAACTAGTTAGAACCTTAGCACTGTGAATATCGAGTGTGTGTACTGATTACTGGATATCTGGTTTTTCTGATAAATTTAGTAGGTGATTTTATTTAATGGCTTCACAAGCGTTGAAACCTGAGAGTATATTTTGTGAAAACTTCGAATTCTTTGGCAGTTTTTGTTGTGAAGATGCTTCGTACCTGTCTTTACTTACCTTCCCAGTCTTAATTTAATTGGGAAATATTTAGGGAAATACTTAATTTCTAAATGACTGTACCATTACAGGCTGCTTGAAAGATAAAATTGTCGCATTAGAGCATGACGAAGTCTGGCTCCAGTAGTTACAGAAATTCTAGCAAGGAGCAGGAACACAAAGCTTAATACTTCTTCAAGAAGCAGCTGTCAAAGAGCTGGTTGCTAAAACTGCTTAATTGACATACTTGCTGTATGCCTTTGAAGAATTGGCTCCTTATTAAGTTACTACGTAATACTGCTTAGACCTTCCTGCCGTTATTGGCAGCTGCTGACTTTTTTGGGGCATTATCTGGCAGAGATGTCAAGTTCCGATCAGTGGTGCTTCTGTGGATGAATTTTGACGGTAACTGTCAAAAGAAGCATTTAGATAATGTGCCTGAGGTTGTGACTGGTCGAGACAGGACATAAGCATTAATATGCCTTGATGTGAAAGTTGGGATAAAGTTCTCAAAGCTGCAACTTCCTTTGGAATTATATGCTTTTGAAGGCTTGGAGTGTCGGCCTTTCTAGTGGGGTGGGGGTTTTGTTTCTATTAGGGTGGTTTTGTTTGTTTTGGATTTTATATACTAGGATAAAAATATTGTCGGAATACCGTTGCTTCCCTACTAGAAACGTCTCTCTCAAACCCTAAATTTTACCTGTTTATGTAGGTGCTTGGTGCAAAGGTGGTCACAAACGCACGAAGCCCAGGGGCAAAATGTTACGGCATAGTAACCATGTCTTCCAGCACAGAAGTGGCTAGATGTATTGCACACCTTCATCGAACAGAGCTGCATGGACAGCAAATCTCTGTTGAGAAAGTAGGTTTAGTAAGATGAAAACTCTTCCCAAAATAGACCATCTTATGCAAGAATCTATAGTAACCTATTTGTGTTTGGAAAAAAACATAGGTGAAAGGTGATCCCTCCAAAAAGGAGTTGAAGAAGGAAAGCGATGAGAAATCTGGTTCGGGTAGAAGCACGGGAGATAAGAAGACTGCATCAAGTGATAAAACCAGCAAGTAAGAAAACTCACGTGTCTTCTGCAGTTGTGAAAATCCTTTAGGTTGAATTTTTCTCATTGCATTTGTTTATTTCTTTCCTAACAAGAACTCCATCAACCAAAAAAGAAGAAAAGAAATCTGAGAAATCTGAAAAAAAAGAAAGTAAAGAAGCCAAGAAAACAGAAGGTAAAGATGAGAAGAGTGATAATGGAGCAAGTGGCCCTAATCAAGAATCCACTAAAAAATCTGAAGAAAAGAAAAGAATAAGTATGCAATATAGCCGTGTTTCCTCCTGTTGAATCTGTGTGTCTGACTTGTTTTGGGGGCATGTTCTTGCTCTTACCGGAAACCAGACAATTAAACACCTGCTTTTTTTTTAGACTCCGGTAACATGTATTACTTTAGAGCTGATGTTAAAGCTTCTGTATTTTATATTACTGTTTAATTACAGACATGTGCTGGTATGCTTCTCCCACCAGTAACAGTTCGATGTAGAGGTTTAGAAACTTCACCAAGGAAAATCTGTACTAGGCAAATAGGGGCTGTGTGTGTATCTTAAACCTTTTCTTCTTTTTCTTTTTTTCTCCCCCCTTCACTAGGTGGTAAAAGCCCAGGTCAAGTTGTAGTTTTAGACCAAACAAAAGGAGACCAAGGCCACACTAGGACAGTTAGAAGGGGAAGGTTTGATAAAGTAAGTATCTATAGATTTGATACTACCTTACAGTTGATATTTTTACTGAATAGTAAATAAACTATTACAAACTGTTAAGCTTAGATAGAAGCTTGGTATGGTTTGGGATAGCTAAGTAGTTAATGATACTTGAACATAGCATCCAGAAATCTCCCTAAATGAATGAGACTTCTGAAATAACCATTGTAATCTCTATCTATAGCCACAGATATTGAGGAACAAAGAGCGTATTATTCAAGATAAAGTGAAATTCAGGGAATACAGGGGTAGAAAGGATATCTTGCCTTTTGAAAAGATGAAGGAACAGAGATTGCGAGAACACATGGTTCGATTGGAAAGAATACGACGAGCTGTTGAACTCCGAAGGTAGTAATTCAACTTTTTGCTAAAGGCTATTTTATACGTTATTGATCAGATACTATATTTAGAAATCTAATTAGAATGCATTCTGTCAAGCCTTTTACTCAGATGTTAAAGTCTGGGACTCTACCTAACAGTATCTTTATATGGATTAACGGACTCCAAAATTTTGGTTTAATCTTTTAATAGCCATATATGTACACCCATAGCTTAGTGTTTGTTATGGGAGGGGGGGGTGTATCTTGTGTTACTGCATGCCAGCTTTCTTTTTGAAAAGATGAGAAGTTGACTAGGACATGTGGCCAAAAATAGTGTTTGGAGTTCTTTTTGTTTGTTTGTTTTTAAACAGAGAACTGTTGTATATCTAAATGACAAATCAAGCATAATACAAGCTTGTCCCCTTAAATAAAAGGACGAAATGGCCACATTGTTCTATTTTGCTCTTTTCATATGGCCAAAAGTTTGCAAAGGAGAGTTAAATGACTTGTGGTGTTAGCTGGATTTCCCAAGGAATTCCCGGCAAGCATAAAGCTTAAAGGTGTAGCTGCCTTTCCTGCACTGCTGTACTATAGGAGGTGGGAAGAAGAAAGCAAAATGAAGCTGTTGACAAGTATACCCAACCTGTGCAAGTCGGAGTGGTCATGTTAGTCTGTCTTATTTTTGGACAGAAAACAATAAGTAAATCTTCTGTTAGCTTCAAGAGGGCAAGAGCTAAAATAGCAAGGATTTTTAAGATCCACATCATAATCTTTGCTAAGCTGTTGTTGTTATTGTCTGCAAGATGACAACATAGAAATATGAGTCCAGCATAAAATACATCAAGAATGACAGTTCTTGATATGACTTTTCCTAGTATCTGTTGTCTGCTTAAATGATTTTGTAGAATATGCTAAAATGAGTTTGGCTACTTGGGGCTAAAGGGAGTAGACTTCTGAGACGTATGACTTCAAGAGCTTACTCTCAAATAGTTTTTTTTAATGTCTCTGCCTAAGGTGATGTTAGTTTTGGATGAGAAAAACTTTCAGATGAGTTTCTGCTACCTCT
>VYZM01005721.1:509885-524368 GCA_013398915.1 Dromas ardeola | reverse complement strand
TTTTTTTTTTTTTTTCTTTAGGCGAAGAGAAATTGCTGAGAGGGAGCGTCGTGAGAGAGAACGCATACGAATAATGCATGAACGAGAAGAATGCTTGCAGAGAGAAAGGGAACGATTAGAAATCGAAAGGCAAAAACTAGAGAGGGAAAGGATGGAACGGGAGCGTTTGGAAAGAGAGCGTGTTCGCATTGAGCAGGTGTGCATATTTGTATTTTGGACTGTGGTGTGATATCATTTTGGAGTATAACCCAGTTTGCACTTGCGGTGAATTTTTCTCTTTGCCCTTCCACCCTGGCCAAAAAGAACGAACCAAACATTACGTAGTCCACAATGTACAACAACACTAATCTTTATCTTGTTTGCTTGACTTGTGGGTAATTTGATGGCAAATTCTTGCTGCTGGTTTATGCAGTGGCTATACATGTCTGTCTCTAAAACGGAAGTACAGCAGATAATATTGCCTCTACTAGTCTTCCATAATTTTACGAGATTTTTCCTAGAGAATGTCACTGCAAACTTAATGAGGTGTGTTTCTGGCCAACTGCCTGATGATATTTCTATCTAACAGCCAGTGGCTTCTCCAGATCTGTTGTCTACTTTTTTAGACGAGTATTCTGTATGCTCTTTAATCTTAGATGCTATCCAAGGATGAATTGTATCAATAGCCTTTAACGGAAAACTATCAAGTATTAGTTCTGTATATTTGCTGACTGTTCTGTAGGTATCTCTAATAAAGAGCTACTTCGTTTGTTGTGTTTATTGACCCTTCCATTTCATGGTAGGAACGTCGAAAAGAAGCAGAGCGTATTGCTCGTGAAAGGGAGGAACTTCGTCGACAACAGCAGCAACTTCGTTACGAACAGGAAAAGAGGAATTCTTTGAAACGTCCCCGTGATGTAGATCACAGGTAATCTAATTCTCAAACAGCTGTTTTACAGCACTTAGTCAAAAGAAACAACTACCGGCCTTGTGTCAGAAATGCATTTGACCTGAAACAAGTCTTCACAGAAGAACTAGATTTCTGGTATTTTTTGCTTTTGACGTCAGTTTATGCCAAGCATGAAACATACCTTATCTGTAGGAGAGAGTTTTCAAATAAAAGAAGCATCCCGTGAATTAATTCTTATTGTATGAAAAGAGCATAACGCAATTCAGAGCATTTGCTGAGAAAAGCTGCTGTTCTGCCTTAATGGTTGAAATTTCTAGCTTCTACTTTGTTAAGAATTCACGTTTCTGGTAAATGGATAGTTCAGGAAGTCAATGGGATGGCTTTTAATTTTTACGGAAGCTGATGACATCTATGATGGATTTATAGATGGTTTTGATCTTTATTTGACAATAAGAATAGGACCGAGACCTTAGCCATAAATCTGACATATCAGTGCTACAACAGAAGGTAAGCGTAAGTCCTTAAGGTAGATATAGTAGCAGAACACTAATATTTCTTCACTAGCTTCATTTTTGAAGGCTACTGATTATATACTTTAGTATCTCACATTCTTATCATAGAGACCCTGTACCTGAATGTTTCTAGTAAGCAAGGCTGTGACGTTTCCTATACTATTCTTTCTTGAGAAAGCTGTTCTGATTTGTGGGTGTTCTGGTTGGTTTTTTTTTTGGTTTTGGTTTGGTGGTTTGGTTTTTTTGTTTTGGTTTGGTGTGGGTTTTTTTCTAGAAGGCAATTTTTTTACAAGGCAGGATTTTGCTACGGTGATGTTTTTGTTGGTGTTTTGGTTTGATGGTGTGTTTTGGTGGTTTTTTTTTCTTTGTAACTGCCCAACATTGTATGCTATTGCTTAGATTTTATTATACGTTTTACTGATATTCTGTCTCTTTAATTTGTACTTAAAACAGAGGGGTGCTTTGGTTGTGTGTGTTTTTTTTCTTAAATGATTTTGTTCATTACTGTTTAAAGAGTCTACCTTCGTTAGTGGCTTTCCAAAGCTCAAATGAGCATCTTTAAAACAGACAACTGACTCAATTTTCTGCGTATTAGGCTTTGATTTGGATACATGTAACTGATGAGGGTTCATTTGTTTTGCTTAAAGGAGAGACGACCCTTACTGGAATGAGAATAAGAAGATGGCTCTTGATACAGATGCACGTTTTAGTCATGGTTCAGATTACAGTCGCCAGCAGAACAGGTTTAATGATTTTGATCACAGAGAACGGGGACGATATCCAGAAGGTTCTGTTCCCTCATCCTCTTTTGATAGGTGAGTTTAGATAACAGGGCAGATATTTGCCTGGCAGCATTACTGGGGATTTCACTCTTAACTATTCAAAATTTAAAATAGTGCTTTATACACTTCTGGTGGAAGAGAATTGCAGTAGAGTCCTGAAATTTCTTGTGTCTTCAAGATTGGCCATTTATATCGTGGAATCCAGTCTGCTTTTCTCTGAGGACTTTAAATCAGCTGCCTGGTGGTCTTTTTTTTTTTTTTGGGTGACATTTTGAAAGAATTTTTGTGATTATTCATCTCTCGCATCTAGTCATAAGTGGGTTCCAATGGATTAGATCTGTCCTACTCAGTAACTCCTCTTTTTAAGAAGCAAGGCTAAAAGTAACTGGTTCAATGAGAGTTAAGAGCATTATTTGCATGAGTCACAATTTGTCAGGGTCCATGCAACTGCGCAGTAAATGCTGGTTACAGATCTAACTTAATGTTTCCAGTAAAGTCTCCAATAACCATTAAGACCACAAAATTGTAGCGTCTGGACTTCTACTTTTATGCTGCAATGAGCTAGGATTATATTTTCTAGCTGACTCAAGAAATCTAGCATTCCCTCTGCTTCATACTAGGCAAGAAGGGAGGCCCTACAATGGCTTAAATTATACTGACCAAAAAGTGAACAGATAAATTATACTGACCAAAAAGTGAACAGATAAATTATACTGACCAAAAAGTGAACAGATAAATGCATCAAGAAATGTTAAACAGGCTGTCAGAACTCAAGCTCAAAGTTATAATTGTAGAAATAAATATAATTTGAGGTGGGAAGGATCTTTTGAGATATATACCACACATACAGTAATAAACATGTCATGTGAAGATGAATAATATTTTTGTCTACTCATGCATGTGCTTACGTGTGCAGAGAAATGGGAAAATGGGAGAGAAGCAAATGACTTTTTCCTGCTTTAACAACTTAGGCGAGAACGTTTTGTAAATCAAGGTGAAGCAAAAAAGACTCGCCCAACAGCACGAAGAGAAGAGCCAGGGTTTGAGAGGTATCCGAAGAACTTCAGCGAGTCCAGAAGAAATGAACCACCACAACCAAGAAGTGAACTTCGAGATACGGACAGGCGAGAAGTGCGAGGAGACAGAGATGAAAGAAGAACAGTGATAATTCATGACAGACCTGAAATGCCGCATGGGCGACATCCAAGAGAGACTGGTTCAAATCCCCCTAGGCAAACAAATTGGAAGAGCGAGGGAAGCATAAGCACAGACAAACGGGATGGCAGGTAAATTTGCTAACAACAAACTAGTGAAGGTAGTGATTCCCCTAGAATTTAGCCATAGTAGCAATTCCTCAAGAACTGATGTGTAAAGAGAGAACAGACCCCCCTCTGAAAGAATGGCAGTCACTTTCCAAAAGCATTGGAAAAAAATTGCGTGTAGGTTGTCACATATGCTAAAGAGCATCCGTAAACTTGATGCTGACTCCCAGCAGTCTGTTCTTTATCGTGTGTAGCAACATAGAGTAAGGAGGCTTTTGTGCAAGAATGCAGATGTAAATAAATAACATGTAAGCTTTAATTACTTAGAGAGCCACATAGATCTAAAAGGACGTTTCTAAGAAGCTAACTGCAAGTTGCTAGGTACCTGAAAAACAAAAAGGAATCTCTGAAGTCTACATGTGCTGTGATTTGGTACCCATTCTATTGTACTGAAACCAACATTTTGATAAAAGCAATTTTTACAGAGGCGAGAGGCCAGATCGGTCAGGAAGAGAAGTGTCTGGACACGTGAGAGGTGCACCCCCTGGCAGCCGCAGCAGTGCTTCGGGGTATGGCAGCAGGGAAGGAGAACGAGGCGTGATGGGAGAAAGAGGTGGAGGACAAGTGAGTCATCTTTCTGTGTTTGCGTGCATGAGTGAGAGACGGGAGAATGCAAAATCGCGCTGGACAAATGACCACATAGCATCACATGAATCTTTAACGAGCAGTCTGGCTATTTTCAGGTTACTTTTCTTTATTTTGAAGGTTCTTTTTTGATGGGTTTTCTACTAAGCCAAGAAATTGCATAAAACATACCCAGTTCTTCTTAGGTCTGGCATCTTTCAGGTAGATCAGAGCAACACCTGAATGAGTTGCTGATCAGGCTTTTAAGAATTTGTTGTCATCCTGTGTTTTCAGGGTCAGCCTTACGCGGCCTGCTACTGCCGGTGCAGTTTGTCATTGTCACCTGTAATGTGCTACTGAGAGAAACCTTCTCTAAGACTTACCATCAAACTCCACAGACTGAATGCTCCATGCTACTAGATCCTGAAGCATTTAAAAAAACCAAACAAACAAAAACCAGCACCCAGTGTTTCTCTTTCTGTAGGTGTATGGAAGATGCTTGTCAGTGATTATATGAGAGCAGGGCAGAACTGGGAGTAACGCGTGAGTTCATGGAACTTCATTCCCTGCGTTACCCACACAGTTATTACTGGAAAATAGTTCCTTTTTGTTATCTATCCTGTTATTTTTAACAGGATTCTTGTAAGCATGGGTTAGCTGACTGAAATCTTAAGAGATGCTTGACTTTTATATATCTAAGCTGTAAGCTTAACTTTCCTGAAAAACTCGTTTCCTGTTGATAACGAAATACGCCTTTCATTCTGAAAATGACTATCGCTCTCTTACCAGCACTATAATGAGGACAGGCATGTTGTCGAACGCCACAGTCGTGAAACTGGACCAAGGAAAGAATGGCATGGACCTAGTTCTCAAGGAAGCGGGTATCATGACACAAGGAGAATGGGAGACGGCCGTGGAGGAGGTGGCATGATGTCTCCGCATGCAAGGTACAAAAACTACTCCTTCCTCGCAATTCCCTCCTGAGCTCTCGGAGCTGTGGTTGCTTGGGCAGTATAGTAGTCTCGGTGTGAGCAGCGTGACTTTCTGTGGGTGGGCTGCTGCAGCAGAACATAGAACCCCATCTTTCGGTGCCAGCACATGGGCCCACATTGTGGTGTTGCCAGTGGCAGTATCTTTGTGCTGCACAGAACCGAGTGACTTCTTGCAAAGTCTCTCTTCTTGCATGGTTTCAAGTCTCTTCTGAGACTTCGTTTAACAGCTGAGCGATATGAGAAGTAACAATGTTCTTGCCTGTACACCAAGAGTTTAGGTACTTATCGTAACTTAACACTTTTTTAAAACCTTTGTTTCCAGTAACTCTTCACCAATTAATAGAGTTGTACAGATCACAGGCAATTCCATGCAGAGGGGAAGTGGCTCAGGATTTAAGCCATTTAAAGGTGGACCTCCACGAAGATTCTAAGATCTACAGCTGCTCGGTTTCAAGATAACTTATTGAAATCTCTTGTAAACTTTCTCTGATTAAAAACAGGAAATCTTGTCTGGAAATCCTGGTTAAATTTTTTTAATTTAACATGATTACTTTCCTCTCAATTTTGGAGGCATTTTAATAGTTACGTTGTAATTTTGGATAGTTTTTGTGTATCTTTGATAAGCATTTTCCCTGAGGCACTAGAGCTGTGTAAAAACAAATTGGAACCAAAATATTTGTTAATCCTGTATAAAAGAATAGTTTGCAGCTGTGTGCTAGTAGTTTGATTTACCAACATTAGCTCTGTGGTGTCATGCTTTAAAGTTAGCTACTTATCACAACATACACAACTATAACCTCCATTTTGAAGGTTGTCCAGGCTATTATCTCTGCTTTCTAATTTGTAGAGAAATAAGATTGTTCTTTCATTACTGGGTATTATGTAACCTATTTTTGCAGAAGGTACTGTTACATTGAGTGCATTTATGTGTATTCTTGCAAATGTATTCTTTTGAAATAAACCTTCATATTCTGTATAGCTTCTAGTAAGTCTTTGAAAAGAGTCTTTGGGGAAGGAGAGAATTAAACAGACGTGTTGGTGTGTAGCAAATCAAAACGTGGGTGCCATTAGCTTCCAGCTAAAACTTCTTTAATTGTCTCCTTCACTAGTATTGAATTGAAAATCCAGAAGCACCTTTGCTAGCACAGCAAGGATTAGTACCAAAAAATACAGGAACGCTTGTGGAAGGCCTAAAGAAATAATTTTGCGGAGTTCGCTCTTTATGTTTGGCAAAGCTGTGGCAGAACTTTGACAGCTGATGTTAACCCAGACCCCCAGGAATGCGCTCCGCGGAGGGTGGCCGGGGAATCCCATACACATGGCCTTGTTCAGGGCCACCCACGGCCCTTCGCTCCTGGTCTCGGGCAAAAGGGATGCATCTTTTTAAACCTTTTGGGTTTGTTTAACGCTGAATGGCCTATGTTAAATCTTTCTCGACCAGGCCCGATCAGAAATGCTAGGTAGTCAGTCCAAGACTCGGCTGTCACCCAGTCAGCATAAGCATTTAGTTACAATGCTGCTGTTCAGCAAGTAAAAAAAAAAAAAAAAAAAATTAAAAAAATGTGCAAATGTAACCTACTACCCAGCTTTATCAACTTGGGTAGTTACAGAAATGGAGGACCTTGCTAATAGAAGTTAAGAAGAGCTTGTAAAGTAGTATTTGTGTAAGAGCTGGAAGCTTTCACTGGTCCAGATTGTCTTTTAAAGAATGATTTAAGTTAGCAATTTTCAGGCTGATGCTGCACGTGGGTCTCGGCCACCCTCAGCCAGAGTCTGTCTGCTGTGGGGAAGAACTGCAACGTTCTCTGCAGTGTTCCAGAGGAATTAAGTAGCAGAAAATGAGTTAAACTAGATGCGGTTTGAGTGAGTAGCCTTTCAGGAAAGATGGGAGGAGAGAGAAACCGCGTGTAACAGCATTTTCTGTAATTAATTCTCTGTGAACATTGGCAACTGCCAAATACTTAGGCTTCATCAAAAGAAATATGCTGTATCAGCAAATATGTCAGGCCCCATTTATCACTTATCTTGATGCATTTGATAATCTCTCTCCAATTCTTAGAAGAAAAATCTAGTAAGTTCAATTTACTGTGGTTTTTCGCAGGAGTTTCCAAGAGAAAGTCCAAGTTAACAGAGGGCATTTGAAAAATTACGTATCCATTTGGCTGCCGTCTGTGCTTCGTTAGGTGTGACACCACCTACAAAATAAATATTTGCTCTAAGATGGATTTGTAGCAGCTAATGGATCAGATGGGAAATACGGAAGTTTATAACCTTAAAAGACAAAGCTCTAGAGCAGTACAAAAATAAAACTTGAGGTGTGACTTGGTCTCTTGCCTACAGTAAATAGGTCTAGGGGCACATGCTGCCTGTTAATAAATAACATCTCCTGGCATTTTTTTGCTTAATTAAGTGAAAATGTGATTGTGCATATGTAGATATTTCACTTAAAATATTGAAACAGACTAGGATGATGGGTGGTGGTGGTGGGGAAACCTGATTGAAAACAAATTGCCAAAAAAATTGGAATTTATAAAACAAATGTTCAACAAAATGATCAACAAAAGTCTATCCTTTTCTTTTCCAGAGCAAGATTTTTTTTTTTTTTAGGATTTCATCCAACCATTATCATTAGGAAAGAACTTACATACCTAAATGAAATGTTTATTTAATTTTGCTCACTTTAAATTTATTTACATACAATGAATTTCAGAAGACTGTTAACCAAAATAAATCTCAGTAGGGTAAAGACCTTAAACCACAGCGAGGCGGAGAACTGGAGACACTTTTCAAAAGGTAACAGAGTTTAACAGTTTTTCTTTGGGATACACAAACAAAAAGGGGTATTAAGATACAGAACTGGACTTCTCTGAAAATTATTTACGTGTTCAAAATTATTGTAACAATTTACAAGGAAAATGTCATTTCCTTATAGTCTTTAAAAACGCATTACTACAATATAAACAATTAAGGCTTTTAAAATGCAAAACATTCAGTAGTTGACCTTGTAGATGCCGTTACAATGTGGGATAAGGGGGTAACATCACGACAAAAAGGATTTCAGTCCCGTACATTGGTGCAAACGATGCTGCGTGACTAGAGTTAATCATGTCGTGCACTTTTAAAATACAACTTCTAAAAATTTAACTTCTCCCCTCTCTTGGTAAATCTACAGGAGGTTGCCTTAGCTTTTATTTTTGCATTTCCTTTTAAAAGCAGTTACCGAGGTGAAGGTAAACCGTGAGGTGGTAACAGGCTCACAACTGACGGAACACAGTAACTGCACGGTTGGGCTGGGTCTAAGCACGGCATCTTGAAGACGTTGCTAATGTGGGAATCTTTTGAAACCTTTCTAAAATACATAGGGTTGGGGGGGTTGTTTTTTTTTATTATTATTTATAATTTCATTGTCAAAAGACCCAGTCAAGACAATTGATGTGGTAACACTGGAGAATTAGGGGCAACTTCTTTAGGATTCATTTTTGTATGTTTCATCTGTAGTTTCTTTTAATAAGCTTACATATATGTGTAAAAGGTGATTATCAAAAGCTGTACAAATAACAGCTAGGCATCTATTCACCAGATAAAAGGATAATCAAAAAAGCATTTATGAAAACTTTGATAAGAACATCTCTCACTAAAAGCTGTAATATGAAAGATAACCCAAACCTCTCTCATTTCCCATTAAAGCTGTGCCAGGTTATTGTGGGGGAAGGGGCGCCAGTGTTGCTCTCTCCCTTATAGAGCAGGGAAAGGTATTTGCATTCTGTGACTGTGGAAGAACCAGTGCTGGGCAAGTAGCAACAGATGGAGAATTCATTTCTGTGGGGCAGGACAAGACACTTGACATTGTCTGTTTAAGTACCGCTATCGCATTTTTTGAGGCTTGACCTGTAAAGAGTGATTATGCACTGCAAAAATATAGGGCAAAAACCCACTCAGGAGCGACACCATTTATCCGATACAATCTGGCAGCAACCCGGGGGGAGCATTAACAGGTTTCCTTTTGCGGCTACAGACCGTGTCTAAACCAGAGTCCGGCTTATTGACTTTCTGGGCTGTAACTGCGACCAGCCGTGCTCTTTGGCGTAATCTAACGGCACCCGGCATTTCCAGAGTTATCAAAGTACAGGTGGAGAAACACACAGTACAACAGATTTGTCTGTTGAAATCATTCTACTTATGGCCACTTTTTGTCATGGGTTCTCAAAAGCTATTGTTGCTTGCCAGCCTCAAAGAGAAAGCGTGTATGAAATCCAGAAATGCAAGCATACTGCTGTAAACCGAGTGTATGAAATGCAAACACGTAATTATTCCAACCATTCATGAAAAAAAAAAAATGCAAATGCTGAATTATAAGTAAGTAGTTTAAAAATTCACAAGCAGGTTCATTGGCTCACTGTATCTGCAGTGGTCTCGAAGACAAGCAGCTACTCTACTTTTCCAAGCAAGAGAAGGATTTTATTTCCACAGCAGTAATTTTTTCTCCTATAGTAAATACAACTCAATTGTTAGGTCTACCAGGGCTGCAACCGGCCAGCGCCCCCCCCCGTTACTTACTTGTCTCACATGGGACCTGTTTTTGAACTGTCAGTCTGAAGGACTTCGCTAAAACTCAATTGTAAACAAAACCGGTAATTAATACAAACCAGCTCCTTTTGGCTCTGGTTAATCTACAGTAACAAAACCCCTAAAATTAAGAGACCAGTTGATGCCCTGATACCAAAACACCAAAATACTGCAGAGAAAATGACGTTCCATTGGAAACAGGCATAAAATGCTGAAGAGGTAACATGCTGAAAAGTTACCAAAATCACAGTTAAATTCCAAACTGAGCTTGTTGTCTGGTGTTTTTTTTTGTTTTTCTCTAAAAACGCACAGGATAATCTAACACTAGCTTTCCTCTTAAAAAAAATATATATATGGTAGAAACAGCATAGATTGAACTTTCTTATTTGGTCTGAGATTTTTCCCAAAGCCTAGTCCTGCTCATCAGCTTCCTCTGCACCTTGGGAAGCTCCAGCTGCAGCAAGAACTACGGGCGGGTGTTTCAGTTCTTCCGCCCAGCTCTCTGCGTGCAGAGCTGAGACCTGTTGGTAATTAACTATGAAAAACTTAAAATAAATTATGAAACTGACTTGCGTAAGCGTACATTGAAATGCCGTGTTCCTCCTCATGGCTGTACCTGGTAGCATGAAGTTGGACTGGATAGATATTTAATAAAACAAGATTTAGGATAAGCGTTAAGTATTGCAGTGCTGCTCCCGAAGTTTCAAAGGATCCCACGGGGCATCCAGCCACCGCTAATTACTGTGGCTGTAAAACAGCCCGGAACTGCTCGCTATTGCAGTTCACGAGAGAACGTAGTAAAAACCCAAAACATCGCATTGTTTTGTTTAGAAATAATTCTTGTCCTAATACTTGTTAAATCCTTCCAGTGAAGTTTCTGAAGCATAGGATTTGCTACTGATGAAGCAGTTTGTTAGTTCTAAAAGGTGACTGCAGCATATAAAGCTAAATACACCGTTCTCTTACAAAAATCAAATGTTAAGGTATGTGGGGTTTTTAAAATAATAGTATGTTCCTTATAGACATGCTACGAGACAAGAAAAACATTGTGTCAAATCGTTACAGTTCTTCAGAAACTTTTATGCGTTCTCTAATTTCCCAAGACTGAAAAAGACAGTATGACAAAGAACGTTTCAAGGTAGTTTCAAAGTCTATTAGGAAAGCAGTCATTAGATCTAATTTTCTGTGTTTCACAGAAAGTCTGTGCACTTTGAGCATGGGCAGGACTAGCGAGGCTAGCTTTATTATAGCTGGCCCACATAATAAATTATAACACGGACTTAATGAAAACACATACTTGGAATTCGTACGTTACATGGAGAAGTCCATCTCGCCCTGCCCTCGTTATGAGAACTGTTGGCATCAGCTGTAGCTGGCACGGTGACACCTGATCAAACCGCATTTGCGGGAAGGGAACGGGGGCACCAGCTGGCAGCGCCTTTCCGCAGCAGCCGGCCAACACGGCTCGTCTTCACACTCCTGCCCAGCCTCTGTTCAGCGAGACGCAACCTGCAACAGCACTAACCTTTTCTTCTATCTGATTTTATAATTCCCATTAACTTTTATGACTTAACCATTGCCAAACAGAATGCTTTGGCAATGGTAAAAAGCTTTATTTAGAGTTTTCCTTTAACGGTTGAACAGCTCTTGTATTTAAAAGCCTCAGAGCTGGTAAATACTGGTTTGGTCAGGGTTATTTCTGAGTCTGAAGGCAGAAGTGTGAGTATCGGAGCGCTTGGCAGTGTTCACTGGATTACAGGCATAACCATCAGCTCATCAGCTTCGCAGCCTGGACCGCATAAGCAAGCCTTAAGAAAAACTATTCAATGCAAATACTAACGACTAGGTATGGCCAGTTCATATAAAGGGGAAAAATTCTCTGTTTTCATACCGTTATTTTGGAGCTCCCCAAAACAAGAGATGCCAGACGCAAGGATGTACCTGTTACTCAGCTGATCTAAGTTTACTGACACACTGGTGTTTCTTCTCATTGCCACTTCGACCCTTTCCTTGCACGTGCCAGTGAGCCACAACAAGAGTCAACAGGAGGTTTCAGACAAAAATACCAGCTTTTTCTGAAACACATTTAGAAGAAATCTAAAAGTACTAAACTACATCAGGTGAAATTTTCGAGACTGTTTAGCATAATCTGAACTTTGAAACTTAACGGCTGAAGTAAGTTTTAACTCAAAAAAATCTGTGCAAGTTTTACAAACGGCTTCAACAAGAAAAGAGAACATGGAGTTGAGGCAGAGTCAGTGTCGCGTTACTCCACCCAGCTCCGACCGAGAACTGAGTTTGCGTGAGCTGAAGGCATCATCTCCAGAGACACGGGGAGATCACGTCTCGTGTTTCTGAGTTTCACAACAGGTATCACTTAAGCTGGATGGGGCCTAAACTGAAACTGCGTCAGCACTAAAGGACTGTTCTCAAGAGATTAATTAGAGAAATATAAAATTTCCATGAGTTTGTGTCCCTGTCCAGCCCCAAGACCTGTATACATTTGGCATAGTGTTTGACTCTATCAAACAGGCGCGTTTCACTCACTTTTGGCCCCAGCAAGACTGTTCACCACGCCGCCGCCGCCGCCACCGGCTTCCTTTGCTGCAGGACTCAAGCAGTGATGGGAGCGCTTGCAGTGCCTTATTTCATGTTTCAGCAACAGATTACATTTACAGAAACAGGTGCCTTTATTTTCATCATATTGTTACAATAAATTATTTTGCAAGCATACTGTTTATGCGAAGCTAGCAGACTTTTCAGTTCATTTGGGTACTAAGACTTATCTGAGTTGTTCCCTATGGATTTCCCAAACCTAACACCATTCTGTTTAAAGTTTTCTATGCTGTCAAATAGAGGTAAACACGGGATCCTGACTTCTAAAGAGAGTTAAGCAGATAGATAGTTAAAGTTCTTAACTCAAAAGCCAAGGAATTGCTCATTTCAACACATGAAGCTTCTCCCCGAGCGCCAGTGATCCTACAAACCAGAAAAGAAACTGTAAAGGCAGTAAAGAACTTCCAAGTTTCAGCAAGTTCTCTAGAGCCAACTCCCCGGGTCAAGAGAGCTCACGGCGATAGAGCTGACATAATGAGCAAAATAGAACAGTAGACAATTGACATTTAATAAAAATATTTTGAGTTATTAGAGGGTCAGAACAGCCAGTCTTGACCTAGAAGCATTGTGAGTGAGGAACAGTGCGTACAGGGACAGACACTGCCAACCCACTATGACATAAGTCACGGCCTAGGCGAGAAGATCTGGCCACTCCATGCTGCGCTACAGCTATTTATGCCTAAAATAACAGCAAAATTAAGGACAAATCCCCTAAACAATCTCAAGAGGTGGTGTAGGGACTTTTATGTTCCAGCCCGTCTCCTCCTCAGCATTTTCCTACAGCCCTTCTTCCCCATCAGAGCAGATGACAGTTGAGCTTAAATATATTGCTTTTTTCACTGGACAACTGCAGGAACAAGCTGTGAAGAAGCAGCCGGTGTCTAGAAACGCTATGGGAACGAACATCAGAGAGTCTTCTGTGTAAATGGTTTTGTGAGAGACCGCATCAGGTTGTCCCACTCGGAACACCACTGCTAACAGACTATTGCTGGGCATGCTTAAAAAAGAGGAACTGCACCAAGTCACAAGATAATGTGCGAATGGTTCAGTTCTGGCATGTGACATTCGCTATCATTGGGCTACAGGAACATTTTTCAGTGTCAGGTTTTTCTTGTTACTAAGGTCTTGCTATCACAGCATAGATGGAAAAAACGTGAGCATGATATTGCAACCAAACCAAGGCTTCTTAGCTTTGCTTTTCTCTAATATGCTTTCTAATGAGGAGACTGCGTCAATTAACATGGATTTCCTGAGTCACCCGCTGTTTAAGGTTACAACCTTAAAAAAAAAAAAAATCTACTTTTACTTAAAATAAATACAGCTCTTAAATCAGTACATTGTATTTCAGGATGTACTTCGTATAAACTTCAGCAATTGACTATGATAAGCATCCTACTGGAAAGAAAGCTGATCTAAGCAACGAGCTAGCTTTGGGTTATAGAGCTACTGTAGCAGGAAAGAAGAAAGGTTCACTTAAAAGTACATCAGCTTCACCTTTTACTCACGTATTTCCTGCTGAATACACCAAAAGATTCAATTTCAAGAACTCAAATTGCCTTTTATTACATACTGGAAATTATTTTTTTTTTCCAAGAACTTGTGTATACAAGTTTGAAGAAACATTTGACAGTAACGCGAATTACCAAAGGAGTGTCGAGATTGACTGGCAACCCAATGCAAGTGCACGCAGCAGGGCACGTGCTTCACTTTCAGCTCGTGTGCCTGTGACCCACCAGCAGAGCTCTGTGAAGACAAGCTGAACACACTGTATTAGATTAACTAGATGGCTCGCTACAAGGTGTATTTTTCTGCATTGCGTTTCAGTGAATTTTCAGGAATGCTGATTTCATCCTCTGGTGTTTAGAGTCTTCCTTTGGATCTGCTTTGTTGAGTCACAGATTCCATACGAGTGTCACAAGAAAAGTGTATTTGAGCATTTAAAAAGTGCTTTTTAGAAAAACATTTATCACTATGGCAGTGCTCAGTTTTTGGCTAATTTTAAGAATACTTGCATTTAGCTTTTTTTATTTCACAACTACAACGCAACAACAACAGAAAAAATATCTATGATTCTGTTTTCTGTGCTAGCTTTTATCTAGTGGAAAACAAGTTCTACTCTACTTTTCTGGACAGTTTCAAATATATATTAGGTAGTTATTTGGAGCATGTGCATGCTAAGTTGTATAAACAGATTTAAAGTATAAATCTGTACCCTTTCGCCAGAACATCAGCTTCAAAAA
>VYZM01005721.1:498349-509873 GCA_013398915.1 Dromas ardeola | reverse complement strand
AAAAAAAAAAAAGAGGCATATGAATAGTCAGAAATAGACATCATTTTTCCGGCACTCCATGAATATCTTGTAATACTGTTTTCCAGGCTCACTATTACAGATAAAAGCAATTCTGTTCTGTTTTTTTGATCGTCAGATAGTGTCATAGATACCAACTGTGACCGTTGCTTTTGGAATGGTTAGTCACAGTAGGGTATAAATTAAGCTTCCAGATGTATTTCGTTTTGGCTATTAACAAGCTCATCTGCTTGAAACTTTTGCCACTACCAAGCTCAACTCGTGCAGAACAATGCCCTAGGTTTCAGGAATTCTTTACCTTTTTTCCAAAGCTTCAAGACCTGTGAAGAAAAAAGGCTATTAACAGAAAACTGTTTGCGTAGCGTGCCTGTCATCTCAGATAACCTGAAACCCTTTACTCCTTTATTGAAAGAGAACCTGAATTATCTGGGAGTTCAGGCTTCACGAGGAGCACTGACATTTAACTCTTCTTCCTTTGTGACCAAATGAAAATATTACTGTAACTACAGTATATCAGGTTGCAGGCAGTTCTGTCTGAAACTGGCAATGTTACATGAATTCTTCTAATACAAGCAAGTATCTCGGGCAAAAAGATATATTCAATAGCCACAATGCCTGTTCCAGCTAAATTTGTTCAAAAAGGAATTTAAAGTGGCAATACTGTCACTGAAAATAATAAGATAACAAACACTTAGCTCGACATATTTATTTTTCAAGGTCAATAAATAAATGTAAATACACAAATTTGGAAAAATCTTAGTAACAGAATGTTTTTAAACAACATTCTGGCTTAAAGTCTTTGTTATTGACACTATTGGAGTATTTTCTGATCTGCTTAAAGTAGGTAAGTCATGTTGGTGATCCTCCATCACATTAATTTGTTTGAAGAAGTTAGGCTGCTGCAAAGGAAAAAAGACGTCAACCTTTGCCTTGACATAGAAAATTATCTGAACTGCATACATTAAGTATTAAAATTACTTTTCTGGGCATGACTTTTCTAGAGAATAGAGAAATTTTTAAATTTACAGTTTGTCTATTAGAGACCTCCTATGGTTCATTACTTCATTATTATATAAAAGGGAAATTTTAACAAAAGTGGAAAAAACAAACGAGAAAAAGGCATGGAAGAAAAAAGTGATACAAACTGGCCCTTTAGTTAATAAGACATTCTTCCTTTATCTGTCTAATTTTCATTCTAGGTTCGTAACAGATTTATTGACTGCTTCCCATCACTGCAGCAAGTCTGCTTGAAATAACTGTAAAGCAGCTTTTTACCAGTGACGCTGTGTTTAGACACCCTCTCTCTTACAGACATTCTCCAAACCCCTGAAACCAGGAGTGTCACATTCCACCTGGCTGCCTTAGTGTTCCCAGATAATCACATTCTAATGCACTTACCCAGGCTTAGAGCATGAATACGTAACTTGTCCAGGAGAAGCAGCCTTTTTCAAAAGTATCTACAAATTGCTAAATAGAAATTTTTATCAAAAAGGTTCAGCAAGAAGGTAATTGTTACTGACTTAATGGTAGTGGAGGAGGATTTGTGGTTCCCTCAAAATTCAGCAAGTGTTCTTTTTCTGTATTCTATAAATACTACAAGACGCAACATGTTTATTTGGTTCCCATAAATTAGAAAAATCTGGTTTCCAAAAATTCTAAATTAGTGATTTAAAAAAGCAAAATATTACACCTGACCACCTTTCCAAACAATCTCAGAGAGCAGCCTAGCTTCTCTCCCACCCTTCAGAAGTGTGCTTTTTAAGGATACATCATTTATAAAACAAACAAAAAAGTGTGTTTTTTAACTACAGTACACCTGCTTAAATATACAAGTGGACACGTTAACGTCATGTTAAAGTTCAAGGTACTTCTGGAAAAAAGGCAGATAGTTAGTTATTTTAACTCTGCATTCTTACATAGAATAATGATTATTATAGACCTTAGTTTCCTCTCATCATTCACCTATCATATGGAGAGGTCAATAAATAAGAACTTATCTGGTCCAGTTTACCTACAAGAGAAAAAATACTAAAAGAAAAGGAAGTTACCTATAAAATTACTTGTTTAACCCTGATAACATCTGAGTTGCCATACCCAGTTTGTAATTGCAAGAAAAGCAAACAATATTCATCTTGCTTATTAATAAATGCCCCATTTTCTATGACGATTTTTTGTCTTCTGCCTATCAAGTCATGTATTCTTGGGGCAAGAAAGCTGGCCAGGAGGTGCAATGATAGCAGTAACACAGTATAAATCTGGGTTCAAAAAACCGAACATACCAGATCCAGAAGCAAAGAAATCTGGACACGTCGAGGAGGCAGCGCCCAGCTGTTATTTGGGCTCTTGTGTCGTGAAGACTATACCCAGCCTAAGATATAGTTGCATACCATGTAAGTAACACAGAATTTTGTTGTGCTAGTGTACAGACTTCAGGAAAAAGTCTTACACAAAACAAATTACCTCCTTTGTTTAGAGTAGAAGATAAAATAGCTTACTAACTGATGTAATGAGTAATGGATGTCACTATGACACAAAACTTGCCATGATTTGTGTGTTCAGCTACAAGGTGCAGTATTTCTTATGACTAACTCAAAGCACAGCCACATCCAACTGTGATTTGGAATTCCATCTTGAGCAGCACGCACTATGACTTTGAAGAAAGTCTGTATGATTGTAACAAAGTCACCCATCCTCTCTGGAAACGTGAACAAAATCCATGGGGTAATCAGGCACAGGCGGCATGTAACGGGTTTGTCTTCCTTTTTATTCCTTGTTTTTGCTTCTGAGGACATGCACTTGGCTCCAGACTAAATCCGTTTTCTGTTACAAGAGAACACAGCTATTCTTCTCTTTTTCTCTCTCTTTCTCTCGAGGCTCTTTACGTTTGCGTTCATTACTCCCAGATTGTCTTCCACTTGCTGGAGAAGCAGCACCTTGCACCTGCTATGTAGAAAAAAAATAAAATGTTGAATAAAACAAACATTGTTGTACATGCAGTCTGAAGTATCACTCTATGTTCAAGTTCACAAACAAAATTTTAACTATCATGCAAACAGCAGAATTCAGGTTGGGTCTTTCTATATAAATATTCCCGAACTGCCACAGAGCTACTTATTTCTAAAAAACAAAGCCAGCTGAAAATATATGTCAAGTCCTGCGTGTTCCTTCTGTTGTGTCCACATATTCAGATCAGTTGTTTCAATAACAAAATTTGGCTTCAAGCATTTTCTGGCACTTCTATATTACTGTACCGAATTTTTTCCTAGTTTCTTTTTTAAGAACAAAATCCACATTTCAGAAGTTGCAGAGTGAAAGTGTTGGTTTTGACAGCAGCAGCTTTTCGTGACTAGAAACTAGTGAAGAACTTGGCAAGGGGATCGGTACACAAAGGCAACATAAGTTTTGTTAATTCATCGCCTATTCCAGCTGTTGTCCATTCATAGCTGCAGATGAACGTGCTGTTAAGTCCTGTTAAGCAGGTTCTTCAGTTCTGCCTTTCCGCAGCCAGCAGTACTGAATCTCTGTGTTGGAAGTAGCTACCGATAATGCTATTAAAGCAATAAGCAGCGGAAATAACACAACTTTTAATTGTCGAAATTCTTGTTTCACGCTTAACAAGGGCATCAGTTAATGGTTCTGAATTGCTCCAGACCATTAAAGATTCAGCCTTTGTACAGATTATTTTTTTCGTGTTTGGAAATAAAGGCAGTTTTAAAAGTCTGCAGCGGTTAAGAACTCCCTGAATCCAGAACACTAATTTAAATATTGCCTCTAGCACACAGGATTCAGTTATATGGCAATTTTGTATATCCATGTACATGAATCACGTTTTCCAAGCATTTTGAATGCAACTGCTTATGGGGATGGGACAGAAGGGTGTACTGGGAGAAACTGTTAGTTTCCTAATTTGAAACAGGACTAAGTAGATTCACGTGATATCATAGACTGAAACAACTAAAAATATAAAGCAACAAGCTTCTGCAAGAAAAAAATATAAAGACAAAACTTTGACTACTATCAAAAAGCTTATTTGAGTGCTATTTTGCAAATAATGTAAAATATTAGCTAATACAATCCTCGTAACCTTACACATGAACTCATCCCATCATTCCAACTTAAACAGTATGAATGAAACCCTAATTCAAATACTTTAAAGCAGGCCTAACCTTCTAAGTGGCAGCAACGGTCGTATCTGCATGCATACTCCAACAATTACAGCGTATTTCTTAAGATTCCTTATTCAACTCGTCACTTGCTCCACACAATGTAAATACTAGTCTTATCAGTCTGAAACATTTACAAACGTAAATGTGTATGTAACTATTAAGTTAATCCTCTCTCAAATTCATGATCATATTCTGTAATAATGCTTTCTTACCTGGACCTGAGCAGCTGCTTGTTCTTGCTCCTGATAGTACTGAGAAGCTCTCCTGTCCTCCTCCTCCTGGAGCTTCTTCGCTAGCTCTAGGTCACTGATTCCTTCTGGGATCTGCTCCCAGTTAATCTCTTGATTCTGCTGCTCTTGTTGTAGAGACAATGCCATCAGATAATCCTAAACAGTAAACTTACGTATTAATGCTCTTTCACGCAGAAAAGAGCCAAGTCCTATCAAGTGATTTTTTTCAGCACGTGCAGTTACACACTCTGCTCCCAGCCTCAGCTTCAAATACATTTGCCTCATGGAAAACAGGAATTTGTTTCAAAACCTGTTCATAACCTGAACTGCAAAAAGGCTGAAAACAGCTACTTAACATGTCTCCTGTCACAGTGCCTAGTCACAGCATACAAAACACAAAAGCTAATTACAAACCTAAAAGCAATTATTATTTAATTATAATAATTATTATGATAATTTAATTATAATATCATTATTATAATTATTAGGTTTTTTTAAATTCCATTACTGGGACAGCAGCGAGAGACAGTGTCAGCTCATACCAGTTCTAGGGAGAAGCAAAGATTTTGAAGCTGTCTCTTTGTAATTTGCTATTTCTAGTTAATACTCTGATTCTGCTTGATAGAGTATCTGTCCCTGCTCTACTGAACAGTGTTAAGAGGACATCAGTAAGGAACGCTAACTCCTCAACAGAGGAGAAAACATTCAAAAGGTAGTTTTGGATATATCCAGACAGCAACTCAAGATATTACTAGCCCCATTATCTCTGCCAGATTCTTTATTCTACAAAAGATACAGTGCTTGAATTTATTCAAAAGCATCTGCTTATTCATTTCTTTCACAGTATTTAAAAAACATTAACGATGAATATTATAAAGATAACTTATTTTGCTTGTTCAGAATGTCAGATTTCCAAGGAGCCTGGTCTCGCTATGTGCTTACGCATTAACTGGTACAATTAAGTCCCGACTCAGACACGCTTTCTGGAAACTATTATATATAGGTAAGAATAACAAATAACCATCGTCACACACAATCTGCTATGGTTTTTGTCCTGCATTCAGCAAAGTGGGCATCAGAAGGCAAAGCTCAGTTATGACAGTATTAATGAGCTGAAATTAATTTGTTACAGGGGGAGAAGTTTCACTGGGCTGTTTCTGTTTCCATAGACAAGGCAGATGCGACATTTCACCCAAGCAAGTTCTTTGCAGAAATGGATTCTGAGAGATTCAAGTCTGCTTTCCCAAATTATTCCTGGTTGGTCTTACTGTGCCTCCCTTGAAGGCATGCTAATACTTCAAAGTAGCACTTTCAGAACCCCAACCTAAGTATCTGAAGAATTTTTTTTATAGTCCTATATATGCACAGAATCATAGAATAGTTTGGGTTGGAAGGGACCTTTAAAAGGTCATCTAGTCCAACCCCCCTGCAATGAGCAGGGACACTACACATATGACTAAAAGTAAGTACTAATCGTTATATACAGTCACAAGCAAACCTGCGACACACCAAAAGTCACAAAAAAAAAGTGTAACAGAAAAGCAGAAAGCCAGTACTTGATCTATTTGATCCTGCTGCCCTCTGTAGACGGTTTCGGGGTCTGACGGAGGCCGTAGGTGGAATTCAGAATCACAGAAGTTTCCATCGCCATCCACATTGTGTAAGCTTTCCCAGACAACTTTCTCTTCTGTAAGAAAGCCCTGGTCTGTCACCAGCAGGTAAAGCTGACCCTATGCAGAAGAATAAAGAAAACCTGTAAAACTAAAAACCTGTTTTTTACAGTCTGATATAATTAGCAGAAATGATCAGCTAATGAAACTGTTGCATTCCAGTAAAACATTCATTTAGATTTTTTAGCAAGTTTAAAGTTTAAACGAATCGGTGTACAGCATTAAACCACCACAAACTAGTACCGATGGCTAAACTGACAGCCACATTTAATTTCTGTATTACAGCTTGTCATTTTTTCGTGATTAATGAAAGTTCATATTGACTAAAAATTAATATAAAACATGAATATATACCTTGATAACTCCTCGGAAACACACCTAAGAAGTGTACCTCAAGTCTGGCAACGTAAATTTTAAATCCCAGAACAAATGACATTGAATTCCAGAGGCAAGATCTGGAGACAAAGGTGATCTTTCCAAATAATCCAAGAGGCATTACCGCAAAACGACCGCATCTCAGACTCCATGTTTAATAATGGGTTTTGAGAGAATTTGAGGTTTAATTCAATTGAAAAAATAAAAATAAAACACCCAACAAACCACCACACACTAAATTTAAGATTCTTGCTATCACTGGCCAATAACTGATTTGGTTGCATTTTAGCCTTTTTACAGTTACACAAGGCCAAATTTCTCAATTTCAAACTCTGAAATTATAAAATGGGCTGGTCTGGAAGTGAAATAGCCAATCCCAACCAGTACAGAAGCCAAGGTACAGGAAGGATGAAATGCAAGCTTAGGCTGAAAGAACGGGAGAGGAGGTGAAATCAAAGGGAAATCACATAAAAGGACATGGTGCTGCATGATTGAGGGACAGCAAAGCAGCACAGAAATCCATGTTTAAATTGCAAGTTAAATTAGATTTTCATCTTATCCTACCCTTTTAGAATTATACTCCAAAGCAAGAACGTTATTACTGACCACACAGCACATTAAGACTGAAGCTTCCATTAGTATTACTGAACGCACCAGATCAAGATATTCAACTCAAAACTTGTTGCAACGTTCTAGCTGGAAAAATCAAAGCAGTTTATTGTGACATCCACAAAGATTTGCTATTTGTAGTACAGCAGCACACAAAGGGTTCTCAAAGATCACTGTGCTAAAGATGTACCAAAACACAAGAGGCAGCTCCTATTCTAATGATTTCATAGGCTGAACAGGCAAAAAATGAAAACATCGCCCTATTCAACAAGTACTGAGCTAGCTTACTGATTTCTCTTCAGTCATTAAAAGACTGTCTATAAGAGATGCTGAAATTAAAATCAGATCTCTTCAATCCTACTAAGTTTACAGCCATTCTTTCTGCTGCTGGTAGGTCATACAACTTAACAAAAATATTATTTGAAAATTCACATGCGGCGATTGTTTTAATATTCCCTAATACCGCAATATGCACTTATACAAAAAGCCAAACAGAACAGATAAAAAAAAAAACCACAAAGGACACTACTATATGTCCAAGCTTTGGAATGGCAGTTACCCCAGCACAGGTGGGCTCACAGACATAAATACAACTGTCAGCAACAAGACTGATCACGTAACATGATCTAAGGAATCATCCTTCCCTCAGAAGCCCATCTAAAAACTGAACGCTACTTCTGATGCTTAAAAATCACCCAAGAAAATACAAGGAAAAAATTTCACATTTCCAGTTTGCACAGAATACCTATTTTACAGCATCTTATAAATAAGAAGTCTTTAAAAGAATGTAAAAATAAAAATCAAATCACAATCTTTAAGGTGAGTGTATTTGAATGTTTTAAGTTTTATTTTGATTCAAACAAAACCTAGAAAGAAAAAAGCGGGGGTCAAGTTTTCCTCTATCATGCCATATATTTTGAGTTACTTTTTAAACAGCTCATAAACAGCGTAGCTTAATAATAATACTGAAATAGGGAAACGATAATGCTTTCATAATCTCTCAGCTATTGTAAACTGAACTTTTCACACACAAATATTAAAATATACCATTACCTTTATGGGATTAGAATCTAGGATCTGTCATTCAAAGATATTTTAAAGCTAACACTTGTTTGAAATAGAGAACTGTTTCAATCTTAAATAAAACTCATATTCTTACTTTCTGTTTTTAAGACTTCCTCAGCTGAACTATCCCTGAACACTGATTTTAAAAGTGTCATCTTAGAGTAAATTAAAAAAAAAAACAAAAACATTTTCATACAGCTCCCTGAGGAAAGCCAATAAACCGCATTACGTATCACCCTATTACCTCAACAACACAATTCCAATACCAATTGCACAGTTTAAAACCATGCTGTTTCATGTTAGCAAAGCCTAGCAAACCAATGCACACAGGCTCCCTAGTACTTGTGCAGAGACAGAGCTCCTTTTCCCTTTACTAGAAGAACAACGGGAACGCACAGATCAGAGATCCAAAGTCATCTCTCCCTTTTTGTTTTTTATCAAGTGCTGTGCTCTGATCTGATCTCTACTTCACGTTAGTATAATTTAATGGAATTTCTCAAAAAAACCCAAACAGATTCCAGAGGACCCTCATAATATTGCTAATATTCATGTAACTTTTGGTAATAATTGGACAACTTCCAGTTTCACTCAGTGAAACACACGAGGAGGAAAGGGGAAAGAGGGCTCATAGTGACAGAACCAGTAAGAATTATTAAGTGTAGAAACATTTACTTACACTGAACTAAAAAAATTAGGAAGGAGGGAGGCTTTTAAAAAGGTAAAAAACAGAATGTGTTTTTTATTTAATAGATCATGGTCCTGATTCTGCATTTGCTTTCTAATCAGGGTTAAAGCTAAAACAGGATGATCAGCACACTAAGGTCATGCAATTAAGCTAACGAATGTACGTAAGTATGGTTTTCAAGTACACCTTGCCCAGAACAGCATCCTACTTTACAAAATAAATGTGTTTCTACCTTCATAAAATCTTAACCGACCACTTCTAAAGTATAACCAGCTTCTCTTTTAGGTTTATTTTTAAATGTGGGCTTTTTTAATAAATACAGTATCTCATGGTTTAACACTGCCCCCCAAAACACTAGCATATAATTTGCAGCAAGAATATCTACTAGTAACCGTTGTCAATAGGAAATAAAAGAAAGTCTCGAGTGCATAGCTGTTAAGGTAAACTGTGCCTACAATGAAGCTATGAATAATTATTTACACTAAGAATCAATATCCCCATATTGTAGACCAATGCCCAGATTTTATAGTTTCACATACAAAAAGCTTGAAATAAAGCTAAGGATAAAAGCAAGATTATTCTCCTGAAGAATGATCTCTCAATCTTCTGCTTTGCACAAAAACCCCTCTCTGAAAGGCAGAGATGTAGGCTGCAGGTGATGTTACTGGTTACAAGACCTCATTTCCTGGGTTAACTTCATGACCAGATTAAGTAATTAAAATTAATGCTTTTGAACTGCTTGTTCTGATGCCAATTACCAAGTTTCCAGCAGTTTAGAGAACTGAAAAGGAAAACCAAACACCTGTCCAATAGTTTCATAAAGACAAGTATTTTAAGCCTTATCCTTTAAAGTCTACATAAGTGTTCTCTTGGACTTCTGGATCAGATCCCTTGGTTTTTTATGAAGGTGTTTTATGTTGATGTGAATAAATACTATTATTTTGAGATTAGTCTAATCTATCTGAATGTTTTAACTGTTAGAGAAAATTAAGATTTTTTTTTTTTAAAAAGCATACGCCATTTGATTCAGAGTAAACCCCAGAATAAAAACTGTACCCTTACTAAGAAATGGAAAACATTTAAATGTGTTTTTAAGAAGTTATATACATCACCTTTACTATGTCAAACTCGAGACATCATCTTAAACACCCAAGGAAAAAATGCAGTTATTGCTATGAAATATACTTTGTATTTGAACAAAAGTCTATGCTGAGTTCTGAAATAGAAACCCAACATTTATAAACATAATTGCAACAGACGTACAAAAATCCAAACAGGTGACCGTCTTGTTACTTTTCAGTAAAGAAAACAGGTTGTATTACAGTCACATCCGTGGGAAAAACCAACTGAACTAACATATTCTTACCAAACTGATCCCCTCTTTACAGTCCTGTTTTTCCTTGAACTAGGGAATTATCATTTGATGTATTTATTATCTGTGTAATGAAAAGCAAAGGCAAAAAAACAAACAAACAACATCTTTAACTGCTGAAAATGATTACTGTATAATAACATGAGCCAAGACTACTAATATGCATTTAAAGGGACAAGGAAGTAGAATAAGTGACTACTTGGGCAAACAGACAAATAATAGTGAAAGAGATTAAGAATCTGATAATGGAACTGCCGTTATTAGCTAACATTCACTATACTTGGCCAATATATTACAGAATCGCCATAGCTGCTTTTCTTTTAGATGCAATAATGAATTTTTAAGTGTTACATAATTTTTCTATAAACATGATCCTAATACGCAAGCTTTATTCAAATTGGAAGTGACAACATATTGTATTATGCAAATTTCATTCAAATTCCAGGAGAGTAGTAAAAGATTAATTATCCAAGACTATGTAAAATATAAACTGAGTAAACAAATTATAATTGAACTGATGGTCTATTCCGAAATGCAACCTGTGAATCTTCACAATGACATTGTGATTTCAACTCAGCAGCTTTAGAAACCACTGAAGCCTTTAGAAGAAAATTATTTCAAAACTTTTCATAGTAGTTTCTGAAAAAACTCTCTGCCACCATTCTTCTACTATTGTTACTTTACTTGTCAACTTCAGCGATTTTAAAGTGAATGCTTTTCTAAACTGGAAAAATTAGTACTGAATGAGCCCTTTCCATTTAACTCTTACTCCCAGAGTCAGGAATTTGGAAGATACATACAGATGGCACAATAGTTACTGGCCTGAAGATTAACTTTGAGAAGTGTCCATATATTGAATTGAACTCTAATATGTCAAAACCGCAACAAATATTTCCAAATACAGTGACAGCAAACTAAAAACCGTTTTCCCCCTTTTGCTTTTTCTCTTGTTCATAAGTCAAATACTCTTTCAAAAATAATAAACAGTTTAAAAAGTGTTCTAATCCAACTTCTCACCTATTACTGTCCAGCTCAAAGCCCGAAGTATTATCTTCATCCCCGTAACTAGTGTAGAAATGCCTTTTAAATATCTGCTAGCAGAGACTTAAAAAGCTTTTGCCTACAGTATCTATAACCACACTGATACCTCCCTAACCTATAGCAGGTATTCATAATGTCGCTGTATGTTCATAACCATTCCATTTCTGGTCTTGAAAGAAGCATTTAAGATAAAAAAAACCCACATTTGTGAGGAGTCACTCCAGATCTACTCACAAATTCCTTTACTATCAATGCAAAAAAAAAAAAAAAAAAAAATATTGAAGTACAAAGAG
>VYZM01005721.1:476957-487486 GCA_013398915.1 Dromas ardeola | reverse complement strand
AAAAAAAAAAAGGAAAAACTAACTACAAACAATGGTTCGTATGCTTCTGGTTTTTAACAAGATGATAAACCTTAGGTGAGAAAAAAAAATTTTAGTTCCTTCAGACATAAGCAATTATGTTTTAGGAGCAGCTCCTTACCTGCTCATAATTTACACGCTGAATTTCAGATATCTCTTTAGGTTTGGCATCAAGAATATAGTCTCCTAAAAAAACAAAAATAAAATTAAGTTTATTCCACACTCAAAGCTTCAACATTTCCATGAGCACTTCTGACTGAAGCTGATTGATCATAAATACCATCACTGAAGTTTTCTATCAAATTAATGAGATTACATTGTTTTATAAACTGAATTATAATTATGGAGTAAAATGATAGTATAAAGGCCATAGTAAGCGCATATTAAGATAAAATTCAAATGGCCAATGTTGTTACTAATGCAGCATTTCATAATCTCTTGGGGTATCATACCAATTTCTTAATTATTCAGAAGTTTACCTCCCTTTGTGCCTCATCTTAAAAATATAAAAAGGTCAAACTGTTCACAATAAGATATGCAATTGCATAACACAATTTATAGATGCAACCATTTATCCTGACTGATACTATATTTTGGCATATGTTTCCATACAACGATAATGCTATAATTCTGAAAGGCTTGTATTCCATCTGTGTCTGTAATACAAAGGCAATCAATCAGTTCATCAACACACTGGGGTTCAAAATTTTTAAGTTTTTAGTGACTAGTATCCATAAACTGCCTCTCCCGAATTTTTCAGATTTTATTTCAATGTTTTTAGTATTTATTCCCTTGCACCATTCCTAAAAAAATATGTTTCTACTCAAAGAAAAATATAGTTACAGCTTTCCTGATTTGTAATCTTTTAAGTTAAGATTGTTCACAGTGGCAGAAGGGCTTTTCATTTTTTTAAGCTGTAGAAGAACCATTTGGCAACCTCTAATCCTGTTGACTGAATAGGAACCCAAATAATTTCAGCAGGTAATTTTGTTATTCAGTTTAGTAAAATAATTCAAGAAGCTAATACACGCCGTCAAGAAAGAATACACACATTGTGGCAACTATGATTATGCAGTGACTTCACACAGTATTATTCTATCAATACAACTAGAAGAAATGTTTAGACACAGGCGGCAGCAGGATTTCTTAAGACTTTTTTTTTTTTTAAATTATGCAATTAACTTTCTTCTTTCACGGAAAGATTCAGCGATATGCTTTTCAAAAGAACAAGCTGCATTCTTTACAAGCAAAAAGAAAGAAAGAAAATATAGTAAGGTTGTTTTTTTTTTTCTCCTGCTTAAGAGAAATCAAAACCTAGTCTATTAAGCTCAAACGTTTTATATTTGTTAGGCTGCAAAGGGAAAGCACTGTGGCACGTACAGCTTAAGTACTATCCCAACTGCACTTTTAACTCCTGGCTCATTCTGGGCTACTGAAGTTACAGACTTGCCAGATGGGAACTGCTGCAGTTCTGCTGAACACCGAATGTGGTGAGGGAGTAGGGCCTGCAAATGAGACCCCAATCACTGCTATGACTAAATTAATTTTTCCTGTTATTTTAATTGGGTCATAGTACCAAAGATTAGGGTTACTGCAGACAATTAAAGGCACAGTTGACTTACTACATTCTGTCAACTGTAACAGAACAACATTGTAAGAGACATGCCTAAGTTTAAATCTACCAATGCGTCAGAGTACTAACCCATACCAACTGCATCAGACTAACCACTTAGGAGAGCAGGACAGAAAACTTCTAAAAGCAGTTAAGGAAAAGCATGAGTAACTGAACACCACCAATAGTTTTCTTGAAGCATGTGTTCAAGTCAAACAGAATAAAATAGTAAACAAATAAAACAGTCCTCCTATATTACTGCTCACCAACAAGTATAATACGTAAGTGAAAACCAGTTATTGTAATTACTAACCTAAGTATTCCATCAGCTGTTCAGCCGTTATGATTTCCATCATTGGTGGCAGCTTAATCTGTGAAAGCAAAAGTATATTCTCTTTAAAATGTCAAAAGCACCGCAGTTTAGAAAGTATCAATAAAGTATTTCTAAGATGGAAGTCTTCCGAGCACATCTGCCTCACCAATTTATAAGAGCATTAGCGTACTGGGACCTAGAACCTTTCCAGGACGGCTACTAAACGGCGGCTACAAAAAGAGGTTAAAAAAAAGGCATTTTGATTTTTAGAGCAGCCACATGCACACAGTACTCTCTCCATCATGCTCCCTCCTCCCACCAAAGCATGGCACCAGCATCCCCTGGACCGCAGAGGAGCTCACACCGCTGGCCGCACTAGCCCAGCTGCGAGCATCCAGGATGAATGGAGCAGGAACTGCAGCCATGCTCTGTTAAGAAAACTTCACCTTATTCAGAAAAGTCTTTGACTCCCTGCCTTCATTATAACGCTTAACTGAGTCTTAACTCACAAAGCTCCTGCGTACAGAGAAGGGGCTGCAGAGAGTGTGGTGGCCACAGCTGCTGGGACAGGGAGGAGGAATGACCTCCCAGCCTCCCATCCTGCGCCACATTTCAAGGCTTTTTGGTTTCACTCCATACAGAGGAGAACGGACACACAGAACTCGGTGGTGAAGCTTCCATTCCCCTCTCCCTGACATATTTCTGACATCATCACCTGCTAAAACCAACCACCTTGTCAGTTGCCAGAGCCAAAAGCTTCTTACACCTTCCTCTCCCCCATCCAGCATCCCGGGTAGAGGGTTTGGTCATGCTCGTGCACTTCCATTTACACATCTCCCTGTAGTAACAGCCGAAGCACAGACACATATGAAGGCACGCTTCTGGCAAGCTGAAGGAATAGCGGAGGAGTATATTGTCTTTAACCATAGTCTGCTCAATTTTTCTCTGCATAAATATGAATTTTATTTTTCTACAGTTTGCTTTTGGGTTTTTTTTTTTGTTTGTTTGTTTTTTTTTTTAAGCTTTCTCTTCAGTTTTTAATCTTCTCATCCTATCTCTCTTCAACATCTTTCCACTGAAAGTGTAGAAATCCTTTTGTTAGGATTCTTTTTAATCAGGTTCCTCAACGCTGATCACTGTTCTCCTTGACACAGATAGAAAGACACGATGTGAGATTATTAACTCCTGTTCAAGATTTAATAGGCTCCAACTACTTCGCTGGCTGTGGAAAAGAAAGAGGAAGCAGAAAGCTGTGAGATGGAAGAATAAAACATAAAAAGCCTTTGGGATACAGCATCCCAAACTCAAAAATACACGCTATAGCAACACACTACACTGTTCACATTGTGATGGAGAGGGTTTCCTTCCCCACCTGACAACTAAGCTTTTTAATAACTTCCCAGAGAAAATGAGGTGTGATTGGATCGAATCTATCTCACTGCCAATTTTAATCATATTTGGCAAAAGGCAAATGTGTCAAATACATGGATTTACAAGAAGTTTAATCTGCAAGAAGAAAGAGACCCAAGTTAATATGGCTTTGTTATTTATACACTGGCTAAGAAATATGCCCACACTGGGGTTAGAATTGGCCACATGGCATATGCCACCCATTGATCAACCCATCATCGCTGAACGTAGAAAGAACCTGACGGTACTGGGATCTGGGGAAGTAAGGGAATGAAAGTATAAACCGTTAGCAAAGCAGGAAACTAGTGAAGCATAAACTCATAAGAAAGAAGGCTAAATTGGTTCTGCTTATAAAAAAAAACCCTTAAGACGCTATGAATTAAACAAGAAGAAAAATCAGTCGTGCATGCATAGGCACGTGAATTTTTGAAGACATCTTTTACATGAGTGGCAACGGATTGTAACTTAAAAAATTTCTTAACCTCTTCCCAAAACTTCTCTAAATTTCACTAATACTCGGCAGGCTAAAGGTTTTCATAATCTTTGTTCCTGTTCATAATATTCATACTGAGTATGCACATAAATATAATATATTGTGACATGAAAATAACAGGAGTACAGGTTCAAAAAGCTGATTTTTAACCTTCCAGTTCCGAATGGGCAGGATCCAAACCTCAGCAACCACGAGCTGTGCGCAGCCCCGAGCTGGTCTGGTTCATTACAACTCCAAAGGCGAGCCGATGTAATGGCACAGGGCAGAATCACTCACACCAGCTACGCCTGCAGCAGTGCCGGGACGACAAACAGTACAGGTGTGCCAGTATAATAGGAAGGAAAATTAGCGTTGTGCCCTCAACTATTAGCAGGACTACTGTGACGATCCTTTCAGGAGCAAAGCTAGCTCTTTTTATATTATTTATTCAAAACCATTCATATCAGCTCAGCCAGCATTGCTTGGGGGTTTCTGCTCTGCAACCCGTTTGGGAATCCAGAAGTATTGCCTACACTACAAAGGGCAGCTGTAAAGCACAATTACATGGCTTACTTGTATTTGAGCTCTATGCGCTCATGGCATAAATGTATTAATGTTTCAGACTTGAAGGGGGTATTATTTGCATCATTGGTTAACAAGCTGAATTTTCCCTCACGATTGTAATGCTAAGCAATTTTTTTATTTTTTTTTTTTTTATTTTTTTACTGCAGAACGAAAGCAAAGTATATGCAGAATCTCCCACAGTAGGACATTTTAACAAGCTAAATCTCAAAATTAACTGCTTAATTAAATGCTAAGCAAAGTTAACGGATTAATTCACATCATAATTTTAAGGGCTGGCATGTTTTGGGGAACCTTGATCACACCTTTAAAGCAGGCTAATGGGGTTCCAACATAGTCATAAGTACTTCTGAACAGAGCTGACTTAAGGGTACGGAGAGAACATGACATTTCCTAACTGTTCAGAGCTTCATTGTGAGTGCTTAAGCTACAGGAAACGTACAACAAAGAGGAAATGGGAAAGAAAAACATCTTAAAACTTAAGGGAGAGAGAAAAATCATACAGAACCACAGTCATTCTCCACATAAATCCCCAAAAGAAAACAATGTACACAGTAGTAGTGAAAGCTGCTGTTGCCTGTAACAATCTGTTACTCTGAGGGACAAGTTTTCTCAGAAGGTTTCAATGCTTAGTTGGTAGATTTTTACATTAATTTTACATTTTAGGAAAAATGTGTTTCCTCAACTCACACCCATTTCCTGTCCCCCTCTTTTGCAGTTTCCTGGTCTTCCGCCCCGATTTCTCTTCCTATCTCTAGCTACTTTTCATTTCTCACATTCAGGAGTTGGAAACTAAATCTTTCTCACCTGACTGCAATGTGAGGTACATCAGAGCCACACCTTTGTAACTAAGACAAGATTGGTAAACAAATTTCCATATGGAACAGTTTGTCTACTATATGGCTTCTATGCATTAGACTACAAACTGGAAAACTACGTAATACTGATTTTACATATTTTCCACCGTATTTCCCCACTCTTCAGAAGGGCTTAAAAAAACCAATTAAGTTATATCATCTTGCACAGAAGCTAACACTTCCAAAAATACTATGCATATAGAAAGGGACTATGCAAATCTCTAATGGCCTACTATTTATAGTCTCAGAACATGTTTATCTAAAACATGCGAGTCCCCTGAATTCAGTGTTCCGGAAGAGGTAAGGGTAGCTTCAAGCTGTCATGACAAAAACCAATAAATACTCCCTGCAAATACACACCTCTTGCCTTGCAGGAACTGCTTCACAGACTTACCACACTATCACAGCCTGGCAGTACGTGCTGCCACCCCATAACCTTAACATCTCACCCCACAACCAGGGCTCCTCCAGCCCCTCGGAGCAGGCCTCCCGCGCTGGAAAACTCAGCCCATCCCGCAGACGCAGGGAGGAAGGCTGCCAAGGTCTCCGCTGAGCATCCATCGGAAGCTCACCAGCAACTCACCTGTGGAGGCTGAGCAAATTCATCTGCGCAATCTGTGCAAATTCTGGCCATAAGGAGGTTTAGGTCAGTAACACGAAAGAGCGGATCACGTGTGAAGGGCCAGTGCCAGACCTCAGACCAGGCGCCTCCACTGCAGACTCCAGCAAATCACATGGCTATCAGCGGGAGGACGCTGTCGTTGGCTCCGCTGAAAAGAGGCCATTTTTATGAGAACCTAAACCCAAAAGTTTCTAACTAGAATTTTTTTACGCCTCTTCTCTGCACCTCAGTTTGGATACATCTAAGCATCAGCTGCTATATAACATTCACTTAACATAATTCTTACAAGCGCCTGACCAGGTAATTCACACAGTTCTGAAAGTCACCAGAATTTTAGTAGAGCTTGGCACGTAGGGAATGCAGCTCCTAAAACCTTCCCTTCGCAGGGTGAATTGTGATAGAAAAAACTTTTAAAGATGCTGTCAAATAGTCTACCAGGATTATTCCATATGCACTCACTTCTCAAGACAAGATTAATACTATTTATATTTGTATTACATTATGTGTCCCTATAGGCTTATTTTATGTTCCAAAACAGTTTGTTCCTCTGTTCCCTAGACATTTCAGATATGCAATTTCTGCGTAATGCATTAAGGTTCACAGAGTTCTTCAGCCACATGACATTGAATCCCACCAAAGACATACAGGGCAGAATTACATGGCACCCTTACTAAGCTTTTAGCATCTGACGGTTGCCACAGAGTACAGCCTGAGAAGGGCTACGCCCACACAAAATTACAGTTTAATGCAATGCCAGAAGTTTTCAGAAAGCGTTGCATGAACCACACCTAACAAAGATCACAAAAAGCAAGCTTTGCATTGCTAAGCTTAACTACATAGGGAGCCACAGGTCTAAGGAAAGACTGAGCAGACTTCAGATTTAAACGAGCTGAAAGAGTGTGCCATACACTACTCTACATCAGAAGAGACAACCCATGCGTGTACGTACCTTTTTAAATGTTTGTTTCAGCACTCAACCTCTGCTTTCATTTCCATCACAGAAGTCTAAATGGTTACCATGCTGTTTTTGCACAACAGTTACTTTTTCGAGTTGGTACCATACTGCTTTTGTTTTCTTTTTACTTAGAAGAGCATTTCTGTAACACTTCTGTTAGCAGAACTCCTTGCCTCTATCTCCTAAAGGCTAAACATCAAGTTAAGCTTATACAGGCAGTCTGCAAAAATACTTCAAAAGAAGTGTCATTCCATAATTGTAACATTTAAAAGTACAGCTTCTATAATCTGCCACCTCAAAGCTGTATGTCCAGGCTCCTTTGAAAGTAGTGGATAAAAGAGAGGTGGCAGTTTTATTGCAAGTTTAATTCCAAAACCCGGTACTATCAAAAAAGGAATCTGAACAGTCCCAATGGGGGCTACTATTTTAGAATTTCCAAAAACCCAAGCGTTGCCAAACCAGTATCTCACAGATGAGAACACACAGATACAGCACTCTACAAGAATCAGTTCTTTTAAAGTAGTCTTTATGCCTGTATCTCTAAAGATCTTAGATCTAATATCAAAAATACCTCCAAAAGGCATAATAAAAACTGAATAATGACTAGGAACAAAGAAGAACCTTGCTCCGTTAATGAACACGATCTTCATAACCACTAGGAAGATATATTTTGAATATATGGCACACTTACCTAAGGTACAGTACATCTTAAGTCTTCTTGTTATTACAATCCTTTAAGCAAATTAACAAACTACCTATAGTCTCTCTTTACTCAGTGACGGCTATCTCAAAAAAACTGTCTTGAATGAGGACAACGGGACATACAAAGACAAGGTCAGAGAACTGTCAGTATATTTAAAACAATACTCTAGTGTGGGGGCTAGAAGCTTGCATTTTGAGAAGCTGGAATACCTGAAAAGGTGACACCTTCTTAATATATCCAAATGTTAATCTGAGTTTTTAGGCATAAATGTTTCTATGATTATGGCCTACATACCCTCTGAAGGCTTCCCACTTAGTACTAAGCAGTAAATAAAGATTTTGGTTCTAAGCAAATTGATTATGTGCCACTTGTCACAAACAATTATGTGAATTCAGCTTTCACCGCTGCACAAGCCCAGCTGACACACAGTATTGGATCTCAAGGTTATCACTCCCATTCTGGAATAACGAAAACATGTAACTGGTCACGCAAAGGGGAGTGTTTGTGAAAACTTGAAAACTAGTATTGTAAGTATTGTTTCTCAACTTTGAGCACTTGCATGTGTTATCTGAAGTCATTTGAGACCACATCTAACTCCAGGATGACCAAGCTCTCAACCTTGTCAGGATAGAGTTCTGAGCAGGAAAGTGGTGGCAGATACAGGGAAGACAGCCCAAAGCTTAACTGTTTACCTTCTTGTTCTCTGCTGTGACTTTATTTCCTGTCGTCATCTCCTTCTTACTCCATTTTACCTTCCCTGCCACATAGCTTCTCTTCACCTATGGTATTCTTGCTCTGCTTTTGCCTAGTTTCATCTCTTGGTCTGCTTCCTTGTTCCCAAATTATAATTACCTGACCCAATCTAATGTCCGTTCTGGTTCAGAAGAAGTGAGGAAAACATGGCTGTCCACCCTCAGCCTTGGTACGTAGCTAGCTACTGTCAGTGATGTACAGATGAGCTGCCAATAAGCTTGCCACTCCAAACAATGCCAACACGGTTCTGGACTATAAACTGGGGAAAAGAAAGGTGAATTTGGAGAGCAACTAATTAGGAAAATGAATTACAAGGAGGGGCAATATACAACCAACTAAGAGGAAAACCCTCCAGCATATAACTAATCAGTCATGTGATGGCAGTTTCACCAATTTAGCTGCCTGTCTGCAACTCATGTAAATTCTGCTAAGGTTTTACATAAACAGACAGAATTATAGAAAACCCTTCCTGTAATCCTAGCAATAAGAAACAGTACGGCACTCCCAAGAGGCATTTTGATTTTCACCTATTTATAAAATCAGTATCACGTTAATTCTCACTAATGTCGTATTTGATCAAAGCAGAATGTCAGTTAAAATTCTGGATGGAGGACAGCAGAAGAAAACAATCGTATTTAAGGATAGAAGAGAAGAATGCTAAGGAACAAGATCTCCAAAAAACTTAAATGCAAACAGTAGGAACAGTGCCGTCCCACTTATATGCTTTTACTAAATGAAAGGTTAAAAAGGAAAATCGTGTAACTAGCCATTTCTTTTAAAACACCACCACACAGAATGACAAGGAACGATACGTTCTCCAAGGCCCTCCGCTCACCCCTAGATGTTAGGGGGAGCATAGAAGGCCAGCGTTAAATACTTAAGTAGAAGACAACCTTCACACCCTCTTGAGGATGGCAGAACCTACAGAAGGCAATACTTTAGTCGCGCACAACTTCCCCATGCTGCTTTCACTGATGGCTAAATATCTACATCACTGTATCCACAGCTTTCCTCCTGATATCTGAGCTATTCCACTCGGGAAAATGTACAGAAACTGTAACTCAAACAAAATCATCAATCTTCTGGAAAGTTACCTTCCTCTAAACAAATTTCTTCTTATACTATTATTTCCATTTTGACCTTTTCCCATGTCACCTGTTACACCTGTGAAGAACTTTCTATCCCTCCAATACCAAATTTCTTCCTCTTGATACTACAACATAGAAGCTATTCCCACAAACCTTTCCTGTTCTATGTCTCCTTTCCATCAGCTCACTGATCTTTGGGGGTTGAATTGCCAGCATTTCTTGGGAAGTACCCCCCCTCCTTGTTCTGCAATGCACGCAGCCTCATACCTCTTCTCCAACATTCTTTTCACATATAGATGTTAATAGACGCAATATGCTTTACATTTTATCTCCTTAAACGTTAAAAAGAATTATTTTAAGCCTACAGGAAGTCTGTATCCATGATGGCTGTTAGAACACAAGACTCATAGGATCATCTACGTTGGAAGGGACCTTTAAAATCATAGAGTCCAACCATCAACCTAACACTGCCAAAACCACCACTAAACCATGTCCCTCAGCACCATGTCTACACATCTTTTAAAAACCTCCAGGGATGGCGATTCCACCACTTCTCTGGGCAGCCTGTTCCAGTGCTTGATAGCCCTTTCCATGAAGAAATTTTTCCTAATATCCATCCTAAACCTCCCCGGCACAACTTGAGGCCATTTCCTCCTGCCAACTTGAGAACTTTCAAGTCTCCAAGCTGTGCTTGGTCATGACCTGATTTGCTTATTAAATACAATCTATGCTACATAACTGTACGAATGTATCCCTGTTATTCAGGCAGCTACTTGTACAAATCTGTATTTTGCACAATTCCGCCTACACTTCATTACGCAAAACTAACCTATTTTCCCAAAACACCGCCTGTGTTTCCAGTGCTATAAATAGCCACGTTTACTTACTAGAAACCCGCACGCATCTGCGGAACATACATTCCTCAACCTAGCGAAGCATCATCCCGCTGCCGATTCCTATTTTAAGGCAAGTCTATATATGCCAGCAGCACCTCAGTAGCGTACCGGCAACAGACCGCAAGCCGTCAACTTATTTTCCGAGTTCCCCCTGCGAGGTACGCGCTTGACAGCAGAAACGAGCCTTCAGGAGCACCACCTTCCAGCGGTGCACCGGGGGCGCCGGCCGGAGGGCCCGGGGAAGGCCC
>VYZM01005721.1:435458-474006 GCA_013398915.1 Dromas ardeola | reverse complement strand
CTGGCCTGCGGCCCTGTCTCGGGGCTGCCGGCCTCTCTCCCTTCCTCCCTCCCTCTCCCCTCTCCGCCGCGCCGCGGGGTTGGGCTGGGGGCGGCGGGCCCCGGTCCCTGGGGTGCCGCGTCTCAGCGCCCCGGTGGCAGGCCGCGGCTGGGCCGCTGGCCGAGGCTCTCTTTTCCGTCGCCAGCTCCCCGGGCACGGTTCGCACCGTCCTGCTCGGGCCCTCTCCCCCCGCCGCCCGGGGCCGTCCCGGCGCCCCCGCCCCTTTCCCGGGACTTTCCCCCGCCGAGGACCGAGTGAGCCCTTCTTCTTTCCCTACAGCGCCCGTCTGCGCCGTCCCCTGCCCGGCTCTGCTTCCTCGGGACTGTCCTCACAGCGGTCCCCGTAGCCCCTTCCCGGTTCCCTTCCTCCACCGGGGCGCCGAGGCGGCGGCGGGCCCCCGAGCCTCCCCTTCCCCGTCGCTGCTTCCCGGAACCAGGAAGCGCGGGCAGGCGGAAAGTTCAGCTTCAGGAAATACGAGGCGAGCCCGGGATTTTCCCGAAGCGTGACCGCGGGTTCGGGGAGGGTCTCCCCTCTCGCCCAGGGCGGAGAAAAACACGGTTGTGTTTACGGGGGACGTGTGGCTGGGGCACATCTCCCGACATCAGCGGGGCTTCGGCGTTGGGAAACTGCTGGGACAGTTTCTCGACCGCGTTCGTTGGTGTTTAAGTGGTCAAGGCACGGTTAGGGAAATAGTTTTAAATTTTTATGAGAGCAGACACTGGAAAAGGTGGGCTTCTGGGGGTGTTTGTGGAGAAGGATGGGTGGAGCAGGCGTTAAGGGCTGTCTTCCTCGGCTTCCTTTGGCACCTCTCCTAACAAAGAACCGAGCCCTGAATCCTGGGCTTTGGCGTGTTCTCAAAAAGTAACATCAAAGTCTGTGGAAAACTTCAGCAGGTTGTACTGGCGGCGAAGCTGCGAGGCAAAAAGCAAGCTGATTTGCGTGGTCAGAAGTCATCCCGTTATTTATGCAATTAGGAGTGGTATATGCAGAAGACTTTGCTGGTGACTTTCCCCTCATAAATTCTTGTAAGCCATCAAGACATTTCAGACTTAATTATTGGCATACTTTTCAAGGCCTCTTTGTTTTCGGAACTAAACAGTGCTGGCACAGAATTAATTCAAAGCGATTCATTAACCAGTTTGTGAGGGCTGTTCCTAGTGTTTAATTCTAGGCAGGCAAATATGCCTTAAAGTTAAAAATCACAGTAAACATGTAAAGTGTAGTCCTCTGGATATATGGAAGCAAGCTCATGAAGTGTATTTTATTTTGAAAATTAATGTTAATTTTTTTCTTTGAGAGAAGAATGGGCTCCTTCAACATTCCTGGCACTAGGAAGCACACCTCCCTGGCAGGTAGCAGAAGCCAGTATCTTTTGGTGTTTAGCAGTACAGGTAAATCTTTAAAGAAAGCTTAATAATGCTGCATAGAAATACAGAAATGGTGGCCGATGCACATCGCTAGAATATCCTGTGAAACTTCTGGTAAAAGTCTCAACGTAATTATGAAAGATTTATCATAACTCTCTGTTGAATTAAAATGACTTTTTAATATTAGAATTTTCTATTTTAACTGTGCTCACATTTCTAGAGTTCCTTAAGTACCATAAATGGCTTTATTTACAGAAAAACAGGGTTCTTCATTTGCATGCTTTTCTTCTAGGCAGGCATTAATATCTGTGTGAAAAAGGGCAAGTTCATGGTTCTTAAGGATGTTACTGTGAGAGCGGTGCAAATGGGAAACAACTGAAAAAACCCCAACGATTTCCCTGTGTTTCATTGGTGTACGACGCATCTTGTGCTCATTAGTTTTACACAAATCTTGAAGCTAAGTTATACTTATCTGTAAAGTTTTCTAGTTTTAAAACATAGAAGTATTAAATAGTAATAATTTTGAAAATACCATTAATCTGTACTTTTTTAAAAAAAAATGCTCTTGTGTGTGTTGAGTCTACGTTTGGAATATTTTTACAGGATACTCTTTTTGAACTCCTTGGGTTCAAACTTGAGTTTGAACTCTTCTTTCAGAATTACACAAGGCTTTGTGCCTTACTCTGTTGTAATAGTCTTTAGATACAAAGGTATGTAATAGATTAACAGAACCAGTCGTAACTTCAGTTCACAGTGAAGCATGAATCACAAAATCGACTTAAAATATTAAGGTACAGCATAACTTAGGTGTGGTTTGTTTGAGGAGAAAGATTAGTGAAGTTTCTGTTTCGTTTGAAAAACGTATTTTCTTTTGTGGCTTATGTTATTCTTAAAATTACGTAAAAGGAATGTAATCAAAAGCAATCACTAGCGTTACTGGCACTAATGAAACGTACTGCCATGTCTGTGCTGTGCTGCTTTGTAACTATCTGTATAGTTTATGGTTAAAACAGACGCGTTATCTATCAGCAATTTGATCTAATAGGCCCTGAAACACGTGCTTGATCACATTTTGGTATTAGATCACTTTCAAGGCGCTCTCAGAAGTTTTTCTTCCGTTGCTACCACTGAGTAAATATGACTGCCGTAAAACAAGTGGTCCAGTAGTCAATTTGAATACAGTTTCAATAGTATGAGAAGGAAAAGCCATGCCATTTTTACTTTTTTTTTTAAGTAATTGGAGAAAGGTAGAATTTATATCAAGTAGATGCGATATACTAGAAGGTAAGATACATGTGCCTTGAATTTTAAAATTCTTTTTTTAAAAAAAAAGTGAATCTCAGCGTTTTGTCCCAATACACTTGGAATTTCTTGGCTTAAGGGATCTATTCACTGGCTGGTGGTGTTAATAATTTTGGCATATATAAAGTGGTACTTAGTTTGGGCAATATTACTTGCAGCTTTTAGTAGCATGCTTTGTTGCATGTGATGAAGATACATGCAGGTATACTAAACAGTACTTAATTATCCATACATAATGATCTTCTTTGAGGAATGGAAATAACTGATAGAACCTCTTCTACGTGAGGGTCATTTAAAAAAAAAAATAAATCTATTTCCGGATAAAAAATACAGAAAAGACAACTAATGATACTCGCAAAAAGCTTGGCTTTAACAAGCGTGATCATGCTCTGGCTAGGCTGATCAGATGCTGAACATCATAGCAAATCTATGATCCATTGTTTGTTTTCACTGGTACAACACAGTCTTCTGTATTCCTAGGACTTCCAAGTTGTATCTTAGTGTCTTGTGCTGCTGTATATTGAACTACCTATTTCCCAGTGAGCATGGGAGACATTCTGTTTTTCTGGACACATGGGGGAGTTGTGGGAAGGCGTTTATGAGCTATCAGCATCTGAGTGATTTAGTTTTCATCCTTGCTATAAATTGAGAAGAACAGTAGCCTTCATTAGCATGGCAGTCAGCCTCCAGCATTTATCTGGGGTTTAAAATAAAAAAAATTACGAATTTTATATGGCTGGATGAGACTGTCTGGTAAAGGCAGCTGTCAGGTGGTTGTTTCAGAAATGCCTATGGTAATTAAAGTAAATGAAATCAGGTGTTTAGGTAGTAACTTTTAAATACCATTGCACAAAAGCCTAAGACTGCAGTTTATTTTTGCTTTTAAAAGGATAAAAAGGTTCGGTTATGCAGTATGGCAGAGCCACTGTAATGAGTTCCTGCTGTCTGGTGGCCCTGCCCTGGCCATGCGTTCCCACCGCTCCTCCTTCACTGCCTCTTGTGTTTGATGGCACGAGGAACCAACTCAACCTCCTAATTTAAACAAAAGAAATTAATCATTTCCTGCCAGACATGTAACTTCTGTTGGTTTATTGTGCAGACCTAAGCCCAGTGGGAAGGAAGAGCTGGGACTTGCAGGAGGTGGGGAAGAGGAGGGTAAAAAAACCCCAAGAAGTGGACATCAGTGTACTGCTTACACTGGTGGTGCTCTACTGTGTAACTGTTCCCTAAATGTGAGTTTTCAGTGAAGGGAAATGATCCTGACTTGATGTTTTGGTAACACGTTTGGTTTTTTTTTTTCACCAATAACTAACCTGACCAGAAGAGAAAGTATATTTTTCAGCTGGATCAGTTTTAGTGCCAGCGCAAGAGAAGAACAGAAATGGAGTGGATGAAAAAGGGCAGCGGGACCTGCCCTTCTGCTGGCAGTTATGAAGCTACAGCCTGAATAAAGCCTTCGGTGAAATTCAAATTGGGAGGTATATGGTAGGATTACTGGCTTCCAATATACTTAAGCACAGAAGTGCTAAATCTGAATGCTGGGTACACTCTTTAATGTCTGATGCAAAGGGAGCCTTTTTAGAGAGATATAAACTCTACGTGGAAAACAGCTTGAAAAAGTACAACTTGCTTTGATTGCCTTAATTTTAATTATGATAGTAATTATCTGAAAGATACTTATCATATACTGGCATTTCATATCTGCAAATCAGTGATGACACTTGCAGTAAAAAGAGTTATCCGGTAAGTCAGCTTGGCTTCTGAACAATTTCTGATAGTCTATCAAGTTGTATTCTATGCTTTTTTCCACTAACAAACTTGAGTTGTATTTGAATTTTTTGCCTTTGTCATGCAAGTCTTAGTCTGAGTGGTTTGATATAAACTTCACTGTTTAGAGCTGCACATGCTTGATTTATCCTCTTATGGGAAGTTAGATGTTGTCATCTTGTGCCACAATACATATAAATTTAATAGATGTTTATGTTTACTTTGGTAAACTTTTCGGTACTGTTTATTACCAGTCGTCTTTATGTGTGTGAAGCTAGCTTCTGTAAGGATTTCCTCCATAATTTTCCCAGATGCTGAGGTTAGTCTGGCCAGCCTGTAGATCTCCAGGCCCTCCTCCTTGAAGATGGGGATGAAGTTTGTCTTCCAGCTGTCAGGCACCCCCTTCCATCACCATAGCCTTTCAGAAAGGCGATAGAAAGCCTCAAAATGGCATTAGCCAGCTCCCTCAGCATTCTTGGATGCATCCCATATGATCCCATGGGCTTCTATATATCCAATTGGCTTAAGTGTCCCCTAGCTCATTTCCTCTGCTGTGGGTACTGTTTCACTCCCACAGACTGGGAAGGTTTTGTCTGGGGTGGGGGGGAAAGTCTTTGTAGTCTTCTCTGTGAAAATAACCTCCTGAATGAACTGAACAGCAAATCTTTTAACATAGACCACCAAACAATTGTTAGATGTAGCTGCTCAAGGTGCGCCAGGAGGCTTATAGCTACAGTCCCATGGGTGATATGTTTTTACTCTTTGCATCCTTTGGTTAGAAGGTGAGAATGTATGCCTCGGACTCCCTGCCTGGCTGGTGGGATTTGTGTCCGTTCAGAACAACAGCTGTAGATACTTTCTTTACAACTCCCTAGGGATGCTGAAGAGCTGTAGACGCTCATACACAAAAATCTTTCACGGGGACTGTCACTCGCCTGAATGCTCTGTGTTTAGGTGTCTAGTTCTGCATAAAGTCCTTCCTTGTATTTAGTTCTAAGCCCATGAGAATAAAACTTCATTCCTGGAGGGTTTCTGTTATAGGAAATGCCACATCTGGTTTAGGAAGTCTTCAGAAGACTGTCCTGTCAGGTTGAAAAGCCATCCCTTTGTCACTTTCGGATATCTCTATCCTGTAGGGCTTCTGTCCACTAGCTTAGCGTTCAGGTGAAATATAACGTTGGCTTATTTCACTAGGTTGCCTGGAAAGGCATCATGCTGCCTTTGATATTTGGTTGATGGCAACATGATACATGAAATTTGTCAAGCACCTCCCTTAGACTATATTTAGATGTTCGTGGTTCAGTGTTCCTTACTGCAGACTTCCCGATCGTATCCTTAATTGAAAAGATATTTGTCTTGCAGTCTCTATTAAAAAAAAAATACTGGTTTTTCAATGACAACAAAATAATGACAGTAGTTTATCACAGAGGTTGAGATCTGTGTGCGTGCTATTGTAACAATTTCTTGGGGTGCACTACTCCCAGATCGTGTGATAGACTTCTTCATTTTTGGTTAGAATCTTCCAATTACAAAAGCTGGAGATGGCAGTTGTACCTGCCTCGTGCACCGCAGTGAAGTCTTCTTTCCATTTTAACGAACTTTTGCCATGGGATCCAGTAAATTCTTGTGTTACCAAGGTTGAGTTACTTATTAAGCTACCTTTGTGAAGAAGATAATCACTTTTGATATGTAACTGGTTTTATTAGAAGGAGATTGCATATCAGTTGCAGACTTTGAACGTTATAGCAATGTTAAGGTTATACATGCTTCTGGATGTGAAAGTAAATTTTCATTTTGAAGCCTGTCTGAAGTCCCTTTCTAGAAAAGCTATGAAATAGCATGTACTCCAGGTGATAGGGAGCTGCTTTGGTTTGGCAAGAGGAGAGCAGCAAGAGTGTTTGTGTTAAGTGCTCACTATGAGAGTACTTAAAGCATAAGGAGTTGTTTAAGTTTTGGAGGAAGGGAAGAGAAATAGCATTGTTTCCCTGTGTGATCACAGAAAGTGTATACATTTTGGTTAAGAAAAACGGTTTTTGCTTAACACCCGCTCTGCTTTTGCTTAGCAGAGGCTTTTTTAATGTCAACAGTCTTTTGCTGTCTTGTTACAGTAGTTAGCACTTAAAAACTATTCTTTGTGACTCAGTTGAGTGCAGTTTCCCAGCTTTCCACATGGTCATGAGACCTGGATCAGGTGCAAAGTCAGTAAGTTGTCATGCTTTAAAACTTTTTTTTTTAGGTGCCTGAAGCTGTTCAAAGAGTACCTTGCATTATTAGAAGCCTCCTGCCACAGAGAAGCTGAAGATAATTTAACTTGTTAAATAGCCTTGGGATTATGGATCACAGAAGTTTACACATTCTGCAGCATACTAACTCCTTAGTTTTGATAAAGTTTTTAAAGTGAGTTATTAGTGTAATATTCTAGATTTAGGTTCATTATAAAATTAAAACTTTAGCTAAGTTTTAGCTCTTATCATTCAATTTTGAAGCCTGTTTTCTTTAATGTTGACACTTCTGGGTCATATCATATCCTGGGAATTGGAAAGCATGTACCTGTAGTCAGGCTAATGTATATTGTGCATCAGTTTGATATAACAGGTGGACTTGGGCTAATCTTGTTTGGTTTATAGAGGTTCTCGGGCCATCGGATGTGTTTCTGCTTAATTTTGTGGGATTGTGTTGGAAGTGATTAGAGAAACATCAGACAGGGAGAATGTCCTTCATCCTCAAAATTCCCTATGCTTGTTGCTGAAACTTTGGGTTCATCCTGTGTCTTATTCGGATTAGAATTCATGTAGACTTGCTTAAATCACACGTTTAAGATACCCAGGAGGCTTCTGGGAAGCTGGATGAGACTGGACTTGTATTTTGAGACTGAGTGAGAGGAAATTAGAGTGAAGTTTAGTCATTGGACTGTATTTGCAGTCAATAAGGAGGAGTCAACACTTGCAGAAGCCTACAGTACTGTGAGGAAATGCAGTTTATCTGCATATATATCATTACTTGAATTTTAAAAAGATATGGCAGTATCATCTTGCGCATATTGCTCCTAAATGAAAGCAATGCATTTGGAAGTATTAACTTACTTGGTCACTTTTTGTGTTGCTCATTGAGCTTATTGGTGATCAGACGTTCTAATCCCTTGAAAAGAAACAGAGGCACTGAGAAATTGGTGTTAATTTAAAGAAGACCTCATGACACTTAATACAGTGAAAGGAAAAATTGTATTTTTGCTTATAAAATTGTATTCTTAGTACAATAACAGATTCTTTTAATTGTGAAAATGTAACATGACTGAGGCAAAGCTTTGGGATACACTTGTCTCATTGGGCCTCCCCAGACCTTGTCAGTACACATATCTGAAGAGAAACATTGCACGAAATCTCTGAGAATTCTCACATTTTACATTGTTCTGAGGTTAAACTGATCATGAGATATCCTGCTTTTTCTTGCAGAATTAAGAATTCTGGAGAAACTTGGGAGATTTGACTTTCTATTTGATCTTTCAAATGCTGCATTTTGATATTTGTTCCGGGAAAAAAAGATGATAGTCCAAGTCAGGTTCTTGAAAAATCAAGCATAAACTGAACAATTTGTCCCCTTTCTTAAAGAGGAGGTTGATGAAGGAGGGCTTTGAAGCTAGGTGAGGAGCCGTGAACAATGGGGCAAACACTTGCATCCACACAATTCAAGAACAACATACAGTGAAAAAAGTAACAAAACAGAAAATGAAAAGGAAAAAAACGAAAAGGTTATACGTCCTTGAAGCAGAAACTGATGCATAATGTTACGCCATTGATTCTGGTTGCCCGACCTTCAGAACGCGGTCGTAAGTACTATGAAATAAATGCCCAACCTTCAGAATGCGGTAGTAAGTACTATGAAATAAATGCAGTTCCTGTGATATGGAGACAAATCTTACGCTCTTCATGAGGATATGTTTGAAGTTTACCAATTCAACTTGGAACTGGAAAACCAACAACTTGAATGTTCTGTATTTTAGCTTCATATTCTTAGTGTAGATAATACTGTGTTTGTATACCACAGCTTTCAATAGACAATTCAGGTTTTAAGTCAGGCCTGTCTCTTCATAAATGACATGGTTGACAGCTGAATTTCTGTGTCCTTTTTGTGAAAGATGATGTGTTACTGCTAGTAAAAATGATGATGATACATTTACTGCACTCAGTTTGTCTTTGTGTCATCACATTATATCTCCGTGAACTAAAACGATAGGGCTGACTTTTTTTCAATAAAAAAAACCATAGTTCACGAAAACACCTTCTAAAGTTTTGGAATATGCTTTATCAAAGGGGTCATGGAGGGAAGAACTTGTATGGAAATTTTTATGAAACATTGACAGTGCTGAAACATTCCTTCTACAAATACATTTTGCAATATATTGCTGTCACAGGATGTTTAAAAGAAAACTTGACTTTTTGCATTGTAATACTGTAAGAGATGGTGTTTACCTTTGAGTGGTTTGATACAGAAAGTAGTTTCTGTAATGAATACTTGATTTGTTCTTCAGAAACAGTTGCTTCTATGGATTTTAAAGAGAAAAGAATTGATTGTATGTTTGTTGCCTAAAGTGTATAGAAGAATACTGCAGGGCTTTGTTTCAAACAGGGCGAATGTTTTCATGCTAGCTACTGATAAAAGTTATGTATCAAAACATGCAATTACCCCTTGGAGCTCTGAAGCATTGCGCATCACTTTAATTCTTTGCTGGCTTTAATGTTTAGTACATCGAGAAACATGTTATAATTTGGGTCATATATAATCTGGCTTTGAAACCAGAACCACTGAAATGATCTCACTCTTGACTGTAGATCTAGATATAGATATCTAAATTAATGCCTCATGATTGGATATTTTATACAGAACCTGTTTAAAAACTGTTTTTCACTGTGTATTTAAAATATGCTGTGTGCAGTACCTTCATTGAAAGACACAGTGGTTTGCTTCACAAGTTGTGTTGTGTTTTGTTTCTTTCTATTTCTCCATGTTATTTTCCACTGATGAAGCTTCTGTCTTTTTTTGGTCTCTGATCCCAGTTACTGAATCACTTCATCTTAATAATTCCTTCCACGATATCTGTGTTTATTTTTGGCAGGTAGATAAAATATTTTTCATGCATAGCGTTTGATATCAAAGTGTGGTAAGACTTGTGAAGAGTATCAGTGTTGAATGTGCAGAGGCAGGGGATGGAGACCTTGGTGGTGGCCAGGATATGAAAATACGCTTCTCATGAAATATGTGCTGTACTGTCAATTTATTGTGCATACGTTTCTGTGGTAGCTTGGGATATACTAACTAATAAGAAGGTGAATCCTGGCTGAAATCTGTGTACTTATTTGGAAGAAGTGACCAAAATTGGAATTAACCATATGTTTGTAATGCATATAGTGGCTGCTTGTGTGGAGGAAAACAATGCTACGTTAACTTCTTTACGGTTTCGGTTCTTGTTATTATGGGCCTGTTGGCTCTTTGGTAGGCAAAAGTATATCTTGGCGGTATATCTGACAGGCATCTGGGCAGTACAAGGAGTTTTCTATCCTGTTACTGACCTACTAATGCTAGCCTTGGAGTGAAAAATACTGTGTTGTAGTAGAATGTCTAATATTTAGTGTAAATACAGAGCTGATAGGGTGGTCTTCTGTATGCATATTATGGCTTGAAACTGCTGGTGCCTTTTGTCAGTTTTGGATGTCCCTTACTCCATCAGGATGGGAGGACGAAAATCTTGCCCTGTTTTCTGTTGTGCAGTCTTAGTGCGAGTCAGAAATATCAACTTAGAAGGAAGTGTCCAAAATATACTGAACTGAATCTACGTCTTTGGACATACATCTTTAATAAAACTTTTCCATGTGGTAGAACATTCCATGTGATACAAAATGTTGTGTTGCTGGGTGGCATGATTTGCTCTAAATTTTTCTGGGTATTTGGCATGTGGAATATCAATATTCTGAGCAGATACTTAAGTGTCATGAGTGCAGAGTGAAGGTGGAAGTACAATTCTTCTAGGGAACCCGAAGAAAGATGTTCAGCTCTTGCACTTTTTGTGTTTGGATCAGGAGTGCGTTTCTCTCAGGCACTCCTGCCTACAATGATGTAGTTCTGGAGTAAATGAACTATACTTGTTTTGACTGATATTCAAGTGGAAGATGCCTTCCAAGGTCCACCCAATGCACTCTGACCGCAAGTGTGCATGCAGTCTGTGGAACCAGAGTAGAATGAATCTGAAGTGTACAAGGGAGAAAAAAGAAAGCTAAAATGTATATAATGTAGGAGTTGGGTCCTTATCACCAACTGTTTTGCACCACAGATCTGCCGTACCTGGCTGTAGCCTTAGTCATTTCTCAGACATGCTAAACCTTACTTTTTTCTCTTTTCAGGCCAGTATGGAAATCCTCTAAATAAGTACATTAGACATTATGAGGGATTGTCTTACGATGTGGATTTGTTACACCAAAAACACCAGCGTGCCAAAAGAGCAGTGTCGCATGAAGATCAGTTCTTGCGCCTAGATTTTCATGCTCATGGAAGGTTAGTGCTATTTTAAAAGGTATTCGTTTAAAATATTTTATTCATGTATGCGTGTTAATTACAGTGAAATGTAAATGGCAAAATACAGTCATCAAACTAGCGTTAGCTAGAATACACTCAAATGCAGTGCTTACAATGTCTGTGAAGTATTTCTCTGATGTCCAGTCTAAGTGTGAAATTGATGCTTGTAGTCACTCATGCAAACTTCTGGTGGTAACTTAATGCACTTTGAAGTGTAAACAATGGAATCGTATTTGGAACAGAATGGTAGTTGATTCTGAGTTTATAATGCAGATTTGGCATGTTTTTTACAAAAATTTTGCCAAACTGCTTGAGGAGATTTAATTGAGAAAAAGTAAAATTTCAAGTTGCATTTGAAACTACAGAATCGGCCAAAAAAGTGTTCCGTTTTGTGTGTAATGGTGTCATCTATTTTCTGTGCTATTGTGGAATTTAGCAATTGTTTGACTTGAGGAAAACGTAATTGCTGTTAGAAGACTTGCTGTGCCTTGCATTTGACATATGATTGTAAGATCCAGTACAAAAGTTAGATATTCAGTGTGAGCAACTGAAGTATAATTTGTAGGTTTCAATTAGGAAGATCTCTTTGTACTTTAGAATTGCCTGCTTTTTGTGTAACAGAGGAGAAACAGGAAGAAAGTTAAAATACTTGTGTCTGTATCTTTGTTTCTTTGACTTCCTCCTTTGCAGCACCACTGCATATATTTTAGGAATATGTAATGCGCGTGCTTTTCTAAGTATTTCAGTTACAATTTAAGTAATTAGAACTTGATAAGTAATTGCTAGCCATTTGTAGAAACATGGGAAGTTTGAGAGAGCAAAGGTAAAACCAGGTCTTCTCAATTTGTGTTTGGAATAGGAATACTGTTTTATGAGTGCATGTTCTGCTTCTGTGCCAGCTTGTAATTTCTTCAGGGAATGAAGTGTTGCTACTGGAGGTGTGCGGTATAATGACTGAATTTCAGTGTGTGCTCCCAAAAGGTTAGCATTAGGGTTGTGTTTGTAACTGCTGTAGAACTGCAATCCAAATCCTGAATTTGAAGTCCTATCCTTAAATCCACATTTTCGGGTGTGATTTTTAGTCCGGGGAGTTTTATTAATTAAAGAAGAGTCTCATTGCTGCTGCCTCTGCTGTGGCTTCACAGGCAACCTCTAGTCCTTGCTATTAAGTTGTTCTAATAAACAAGACTACAGAGTGGAATGTTTCAGGGACTCCTTATATTGTAAACCTCTCCATTTTTAAATTAAATCTCCAGCGAGGTTGCAAGACAGTGAAGTTTAGTTTCAATCTAATGCCGCCACTCTGAAGCTGCAGGCTGATGGTTAATTTAGGCTTAGCAAAGCCTGTACTGCTGCAGAGAGGATCCGGCCTGAGCGTATTTCCAGCATCATCCTTGTGCTGGGCAATACTTGCCTTCAAACCATGCAAGGAATAGGATCTGGGAACTGATCCAGCTGAAAATTATTTGGCAGAAAGAATAATCAGTGTGATTTGAAGGGGTGAGGGAAGGGAGGATGTGGCCATTCTTTCTGGGAGCAGTCCACACCTCAGTCCACTTGAGCAGGTTCATCTTGTCCTTGGGAAAGATCCCATAATACTCTTCTGTAAAACAGAGCTCTTAGCTTAGCCTGTGCATTCTGTCTGTGTTAATAAGGTGGGCTGGAAATCCTTCTCGTGGAAAAATGTTAACCCTACCTACAGTAATGTCTGAAAAAGATTTCCTCTCTAGTGTCATGGATCTTAGTGACACCAGACCTTAGACAAACAGGTTTATAAAGATTTTGATAACAGCTGCTATTACTCATGAAGGAGAGTGTTGGTGTTTATATGTGGAATTGATTCTAGATCCCTATGCTCTGAGGCACAAATCCATCATTAACTGAGGAGGCTGAATGGAGACTTACTATAAGGTCAAACCAGTCCATAATTTAGGATTTTGGTAGTTTCCTGTGACACATCTAATGCTTCCTGCCAAAGAGAGGGTAGTTGTCAGGTTGTAAATGTAGTTCACAAATTCCTGTTAATCGGTCTGAGAATGTTCTTACACAATACTTCATTTTTCTTTAAATATGAATTAGGAAGGATCAAGTGAATTGTGTTTTACTTTATACAGTCTGTTCAGTAGCTTTGAAGGTGTCCAGCAGTTTGAAAAACTGTATAAATAGGATTGCCTTTTTGCAGTTGCAGCTAGTTTATTGTGAATAACTGCAGTGATGTCATCACTGACAATGACAACATTGAAACCTTTCTATCAAATATTCTGATTACTTTGTGCTAAGGTAGGAAATAAAGTTTTTAGATTTAGCCCGTGGACTCTTAAAGTGCTGTTTTGGTTAAATACAGCTGATGAAACTTGAAGGCGTTCAGTCAACATGTGGTTTGAGATTCTGAAAATTTAAACGTGATTTTTTGAATGGCCCTATACCAAATGGTTAGTTAAGGCTTTGCCCAGGTGTAGCGGTTTATTGGCACACAGCTGTCCAACTTGCATCTCCTCAACTTAATAAAAAATACTAAACAGCTGCTACTTATGAGTACTGAAATGATAATCTTCTGTTTTGAGTTGGCTTCTGATGAAGTGGCTGTCTTCTGTAGCCAGGAAACAATGGAAAAACTGTCCTAATATTTACTGCCTTTCCCCGCTGGAGACAGCACGTGAAGCTAGCTGGACGCAGCAGTTCTTATGCCGTATCTCTGGTGGCAGTTTGAACTTTATAAACTTAATCTTTCCATTTACGCCAGAGGAAGCACCTGTTGATCACGGGGCATGTGAATGAGATGGGAAAGTGATTTGTCTGGTTATTTTTCAGCCAGGTTAATTCATCATTCAATTCAGTATATAAGCAAACTTGCTGTAAGAGGAAGAGGTGCAGAAATAAGCAGAGGTAGTGAGCAGGAAGACGCAATGCTACCCTTTGCAGTGGCAGTGCTGACACATGCCAGATTAGCATTCATCAAATTCACAGTTTCATTGTCCAGAAGACAGCTGGCTGCTACACGTATTTTATGATTCTGTAAGTAGCATCTGTTCTTTTCAGTAGCTGTTTGGATTTAAGAACGGTATTTCAAAGTACCCTTTTGTTAAAAAAGGAAAAAAAAAATTTTAAAAATTAAATATTATATATTTATACCAAGTTAAAGTGACCATTTAACCATGGGCTAATAACAGTTTAATAATGAAATAGATACTGTAATGATGGAATTAAGCCCCAAGCTACCTTTTTTCACACCAGACTCAGTAGTTCTACAAATGGGTGTATAACATGCCACCATTGAGAAACCTGCCTTATTTAACCTTCATCGGAAAGTTAAATGCTACACAATATACTGTTAAAAACAGAAATTTTTCAAAACTTTTGTTGTTGGGTAATCTAAAATATAACTTGTTATGGCAGATGTGGTGAACTAAACCAGACCAGCCACTGTTCAATGCTGAAACACTAGCTTAATAGGGCAGTTAAAATTGCTGAAACTAAGCGATGGATACCTATTAATTCTTTTGAATCATAAACCGTGTAGTTTAGACGAGTTGAAATTATTGCTTCACCAGTGGTGCAAATTGTGCTTGTTTCTAAAATGCTTCAAATTGAAAGGAATATGAAGTTTTAAAACAATCCTGGTTGCGTATCATAGCTCTTCCACCTGCCAGTTTGTATTGAGTGTTTTAGTGTGAGTTAATTTAAGGTGCCCTTTGAGTCCAGGGAAGGTTCATACAAAGATAATGAATGCACAGTGTTAATATTAACCAAGTTCCTGGTATAAAGTAGCTTTTGAACCCACTCCACAAACCTCACTCTNAAAAAAAAGCCCCAAAATGAATGGAGTGATTCATAGAAGAGCAAAGCCTTTGGCATCAGCTTGAGATACAGTGAAGGAATTTAATATGGCATAACTTTCTTTTGCATGTCAAGGTAATGTCAGTAGTTTTGAAAATGGAGTTGAGACATCACAAAAACTGACACTGTATTTTATACCCAGTTTTGGCTTAGTCACAAAATGTGCACATGCACTTGTTCGCTTATTGAACACAACCCTTTCCATGCAGAGGAGCTGGAAAGTTGTTTTCTTCACTTTTTCAGTATAAACATTTGCAATATATTAATTGTAGAACGTCTTAAGCTGAATTCCTATCAACTGTAGAATGTCAGAAAAATACTGGATGCTTCATTCATAGTGATTTTATTTTGAGGACAGAGCTTGAAAAACTTGCCTGACATCTGATGTTCTCTGAACTATACCTTTTTACTGTGGCAAAACTGTGAATTCCTGAGACCCTGATGCATTCAGAAGAATAAAGGAGCTTCATCTATGTAGTGTTTAACTGTACTGTCAGTCAACTCTTTGCTGTATGCATTCTTAATAATTTATGCTTTCTAATTTTATCTTAATTTGTCCTGTTAATCACCCGTCCACACCCACTTCTGCTCTTTCCCCAGGATTAGTTGATGACTCTTGCTTGGGAAAGTTGCCTGTGCAACTTGAGCGAACAGTTGAGTTTTCAAGTGGTACTTGAACACATGATAACACATGCTTATTACTGAATTAAAGATACATTGAGAACTCTTTGAGATGTTTTGCAGTTTAGTTACGGTTTTCCTTCCACTTTTACCTAAAATCTTACTTAAAAAAAAAAATACTCTTAAGTTGTTAAGTTCAGAGGTGTGTGTTGGAATATATGGTCTATACATGATCCTTATAATTGGAGAATTTACTGGAAATGCTTGCAACATCACTTCTGTGTAACCCATACAAATAAAAAGACCTTTCATATTATGCTTATGAATATTAAAGCATTCACTTGTTGAATATTGTTAGGTTGTTCTATAAAACCTGGGATAGTTTAAAAATATGGGCTTTGCTAATAAAAATGTTTCTCCATGTTTTAATTTGGGCTTACAAGTCACAACTGCAAAGTCTAGATTCTTTTAGCCCAGCATATTCAAATCTTAAAAACTAGCTCAATATGGGGTTAAAATCATGTGAATATTAGGTGATTATGTTGGTGAAACTGGAATAACCTGTTCTTCAGCCTCCACTACCTTACATAGTTCATATGGTCTCAAAAGTACTTTCTTCTACTGTGCTTCAAAGTGTGATGGACTATCATACTGTATTTTCAGATCAGTCTGCATAAATGCTCCACAGGTTTACATTATGAGAGTCAGAAACTTGAATACCTTCTAAGTAATGGTGAAACACAAGCTTTGCTTCCACTGCATTAAAAAAACAATGATGCTGGTCATTTGTAGTGATGCTTGGTAACCATTAGACATTTTCCTTCTCTTGTTTTCTTATTCACCAGAATGTTCTTGCCTACTGTTCTGTGTCGCTACAAGGACATACCCCTATGTATCCATAGTACGCGTCCAGCTCTGCTCTGCAACTTTAGAACTATAACAATAGGTGGTTTTTGGAGGGGAGGAAATTTAGAAAAATCTTCTTATCTTATCCTTCTCGGGTTTGTATGGGGAGGGAAGGAGAGAAAAGAATTTTTGTCTTCACAGTTCTATGTAAAAAGGCTAGTAGTATGCATGTGCCTAATGTGTCAAGCCCAGTGCGCGCCAAGATTTGGTCATATTACTTGAAATAACTTGACAGGTAAAGTGCCTGTCAGTGCTTTCAGAAGTGGCAGAGGGTGCCCTGAGTCAGGGAGGTGCTGTAAGGCAAGTGTCCGCTTGAGGCTGTTTTGCCTGGTCATGTCGAAATGCTGAGAGTAGCATTTAATCAATAAGCAGCTGGAAAAAACTGCGTCAGTGTCACTACTGCGACTGGTAGGGTACTGCATGTTACTGCATGTAACCTTTTTTTCTTTGTAGTTAATGAGCAAATTTCCTACAATGACTTTATTATTAAGAAAACACTGTGTAAAGCGTTATATGTTGCAGAGTGACCATGCGATTCAGCTGCTAGGTAAAAATGCTTTAACTGTCACCCAGTTTGAGATAAGGTTCAATAAATTATTGTTTCTTAAATATTCTACTACTTTTTACAATGTTTTACATTGACCAGAGCAACTTTTATAACAATGAGAGCTTGCACATTGTGAAATCGTGTGGCTTTGAGTCTTAATCTGTGCTCACTGCACCATTTGGCAAAGCATATTTGTGAAGCAGTGTTTGCTGATTGGCTTTAATATTGATTTTCTGCGCGGGTATCTTTTTCATAATTATTTTGAACAGCTGTCAGTCATACATTGGTTGAGCTTTCTGGTACAGTCATGAATGGCAGGAATGGACCACAGAATTTCAGAATTCTTAATTAAGTATGAGGGGTTTTTTATTCTTGATTTTATAGTAATATGTAATCCTTTGTATTGCCTTCATTATTCAGAGCTGCCAAAGTTTTGTTTTTAAATGAGAGAGTTGTTGACTGTATTTGAGTAGGTTATGAAAACGAAGGAGGCTACCAGCACAGAAATCATATTCGATATGTTGAATTTCAAAGGTGACATTCTGAGCGTGCTGCCATGCAGTCTGAGATGGACAGGAGTAACTGAGCTAGTTACACTTGGGTTAAAGAGGGCTTCATATTGTCACCTGTTTTTTATTAAATACTAGATGTTCTTTTTATCACATTTAATTTATTTTTAAGTAGTACTTTTGTAGTTGTGCGTGCAACATAGTACTCAATTCATGAAATGGCTGTCTCCTACATTCCGTGAGTCTGTCAGAACATAAAGCAGATTCACGGTTACTGGACTAACCTGAAAATTTATTTTGTGTGTGTTTCAGTTCCATGTGCACTTAAATACTCTCCTAAACAGACTGACTTCTTAAATAGATGGTTTTAGTGGTCATGAAATAGGACTGGTTGGCTTTTGAGAGATGTATATGAATTATTTCCATGAACTAAGTGAGTTTTTTGCAAGGTTTGCTTACTATAACTCATTTTAGGCTGTCCTGAATTTAATAAGAAAAAAGTAAAAATCTCTTTAGTCCTTACTGTAGTCTTTTCAGCTTTATTCAGTGCTCTGTGAGCATTCTTCAGTCATGCCCTGGCTATTGTACCTTTTAAATTACATACCTTGACAAAAACTTGCCAGGCAAGAGACCCATGAATTTGGTCTCACTTTCTACACCTGTTTTGTGTTTAAAAAAACATACCAAAACAAACAAAAAAGCCACCCTATGTTGGTGGTTGTAGGTAAAGCAATTTTATCTTGCAGGGAATTGGGAAGCAGGAACCTGCGTTCTTTCTCATTTTTTAAATGAAATTAATCTAAAAAATATTTTAGAGGCTGGATCTGTGGATTAAATGTCTTGCATTTTATGGGTTTAAATACAGTGAGCTGGAATATGTGTAGCCCTCAGGGAAAAAGTCATTTAGTGTTTCACTCAGGTTTGTCTAGGAAACGCCTGGTACAGTGACATCGGACTGGTGAGACTGCCCAGCTGAGGCACAGGATTTCCCAGCTGTACTGCTAAAATTGGTATTAATGCCTTAGAACTTTGCTCCTTGGCCAACAAACTTCAGTAGACATAGCAGCGTTCTTAAAATGTAAAGCAGTAGACTTAAATGAAAGTACTTACGCTATGTGCTTTGTCTACGAACATGTGATCAGCTAGCAGATTTCTATGTCTTTGTTTCACTAAGAAAACTTCTTTCTAAACTAGTTTCTTATTTTGAATTAATGTAGTAACTTCACCTTGTGATTTTATTCTAGTATATCTTTGCCTGTTTTTTTGAGCTCATGTTTTTGAATTATGTTAGAACATGGCACTGCATATAAATATGCAACTTTATGTAAACACAAATGGGAAGGTTATTTTGGATAAACAAGAAACCAAGTGACAGAATCTGCACTTAACTTTCCAAACAAGTTTTACTGAAAGGAAAAATAATCAACCCTGGATAAAGACTATTCTGCTTTTAAAATCTGTACACCATACTCTTCAGGACAGAGACGTATGTGGCTGACTTTCTTAGAGTGTAAATTAGCCAGCATGTAGCTACTTGTAATCCTACTTGGATGGTTTCTGTGATCTGAGCTAGCTTACGTGTTTGCAGCTATGTATATCAAGAATAACCGGTGGCAGATTGTTTAGGATGGAGGGCTGCATCCTCGGTTGTGTTCTTTTAGAATAACAAGCTTAGCAAGTCTGACTTCTTAAGGTCAGGAAACGAATCTCTGAACAATCGCAAGTGCCACCCTGGAACACAAACATTAGCTGCAGGCTTTCTGGCTGGGATTGCTGAGCCTTGCAATGCTCTAGAGATTGTTTTTTAGATAAATACTTACTAGAGGATGATACTGGATGATATTCTCTATCTGCATCTAGGTGGGTAATAGAAAGAATGATAAACCTGCAGACCCTATCATACGCTTTTTCAAAGATGTGTCATCTTTAGTGTCAGTAGCCGGACCATGGGAATTGTCAGTCAAATGATGATGGAATATGTTGTGTGGGTTTAATAGTAAGTGAAAACAGTGTAAAAAATAATAATGTCCATGAGTGTGATGGTTCTGTAAACTTAGCTTGTGAGTAGTTTAAACCCACCATTAAGTTGTTAAGCTGTCTTCTATTTAATGTAGTTCAGGGTTGGAATGAGTCTGGCAGTCTGTGGGAACCAAGTTTCGGTTTTGGGATGCCTCATGTGGAAGCAGTTAGAAAGAAGGGCTCAAATTATTCTCCTCTCCCATTTTTCAGAGAAGAGAGTCTTTGACTTCTTAAATGGGAAAAGTAAAGATAAAAGACTTGTACCTCAAGCAGAGTAGTATCTTCTAGATCCTGACTTGTGAGGAGGCTCATGGAGGCACAGCTGTGAAAGTTGTTTTTTTTTTTACTGTTTGGGTACCACTGACAATAGCTCTTTCTGCCAGCTTTGGAAAACTCTGCAGACTCGCTAACAGTGTCCCAATATATTGGACATTCCATCACGGAAAAATCTCTTATCTTAGAAGGTAACTCATACTAAAAAGAAATGGAATAATAGATTAAGCATTATCTCTTACATGTACACCTTTATGTTGATTTTACCAAGTGCTGTCAGTGTATACGCACAGCTTTTTTTTTTTTAAATACTCGCTTTGTGATTAGAGTGTAGGATTGACATAACTCAAGCCCATGGGAAAGTACTGGGATTTAGCTAAGTGTGGTGCTCTCAATTGCTTTTTTTTTTCCTTTAATTATCACTGAGTTGCTATGTTACGTACTTGCAAATCTGACAGTCTCCCTGAGTTAAGCTAAAGTGAAGTAAAAATCTACCTCTTGATAGTCTTTAGAGTACTGCCATTAATGAATAAGATGTAGTTTATTATAAAAGCATGTAAACAGTTTTGCCAAAAATTCTGCCTTCAACCAAACGAGCAACCATACAGTAACCAAATAATGGCCAGTTACCATATTGGTTTTCAGCTACGTGTGAGACAGAAGCAGTAACAAATAAGCAAGGTCAAAACTTGGTCTTAATTGATTTAATTCTATTCTAGAGACCACTACTGCTGGCAAATGTCTTATGCAAGATAGTAAGCATGTAAATAGAAGCAGCATTATTTTTCTGGAAAGAATTAATCTTCTGCGTGGTGTGTAGCTAGGGAGTAGCATAGTTTACATTGGTACAGGTGCTGGCACAGAGAACTCGATGCGTGCTGTAGAAATGATAATTACCAAAAGGCTTATTTGACGCTTCTTATTTCTTCCACTGTGGCTAGTTTTAGAAACCGTATGGAATGATATAGACAGATTTGTTGAACTACTCTGGAGTCTTCTGTCCTCAGAAGAATTCATGAAGTTACTGGATTTAAGCCAGGCAAGGAAATAGAGATGCATTCTCTTCCACATCATTTTGAGAAGGACAGCAACTAGTTTATATTCCTTTCAAGGGAAGAAATGGTAGCTGTGAAGAAATTTAGAGTAAATGGTAGGAAAACTTCTGTATTGGGTGAGATACTGAAATAGATTTTGTAGGGTCTTTGTAAGAGTCGTACTGAGAAGTCAGGGTGTTGAACTGGATTTTGTTGGAGTGTCCCTGCCAACCATCTGTTTGTTTCAATCAGTCATTACAATTTGGAGTCTCCCCACCTATAAACTGGCATCTTTTCAGTGCAGTGAATTTCATTGACGCTTCTAAGTAGTACATTAAGATGTCTCTGCATAGCCATAAAAATGGGATTTACTTTCAACTGTAGGTTTCATGTAATACATAGGGTTTTATGATTACCATAGTTTAAAGTTTGGTGATTTGGTAAAGTTGTTAATTCTTGTTTCCCACCACCCCCACCCCCAGGTCGCCTCTCTTTCCCCCTCCCTTTTTTGGTGAGGGAGAACTAAAGGAGATTTGTCACTTTGTTTTTCATTATTAAAAGGGTGAACACTCCAGACAGATAATCCTGTTCCCATCAAGCATGCTTGAATGACCAAGAAAATACCTGTTTACAAATAGCTGTGAGACAACCAGTTTACCTCATAGCTTAACTAAATTAAGAAATCAAATGATCAAAGAATTGTTATTGTGAAACAGAGCTGTGTTATTTTGTATTTGAAATAGTTCTCTAACCCTGTAAGTAGAGATAATTTTATTAATAAATAGATAATTAACAGCATGGGTTAGAATTTGTAGTGTTAGTTACGTACCAATGCGCAAAGTAAGAAGGCGGGGGGAATGAAAGGAGAATAAATAGAGGTTTCTTAATTTTAAAACTAGCGAAACTTTTTATTTGTTACATGTGCCTTTGAACCATCCATTTTGAAGGGACAGATAGGGTAATAGTGGTGGAAGGGTATCCCCCAGAAGGAAGAACCGTTCCCAGCTTTGATGGATTTTGCTGAGCTTCCCGTTGCCCCTCCAAAAGCACAGTCGTGTCGTGCAGGGCGTCAAGGCAAAGCTGACCCTAAAGCGGGATTAGGTGGTCGTCAACAACGGTAGTCCAGAAGCGCAGTGCTGAATGTCATACTAATTTGCAGGAATGAAAACGTAGATGACTTGGCAGTTGAAGGAAGGATACCCTGGATGGCTTCACAATTGAGGCCTAGAGATAGTTCATCTGTCCATTTGGTGTTATTTTAGGCTAAACTTGGTAAATTACTTGCTTACATTGTGAGATAAAGTCCATTTTCTTTCTTACTCCGCTGACATATGTGGGATTTAATGTATGAGAAGTCTTGCATTGTCTTACGTAGTGTACTGCAAAACGATAAAGAAATTGCTGATGCAATTGAGTGTTAGAGATAATAATTGCTCCTCAATTTTATTTGAAACTTACGTGAATACAACCAGAAAAATCTAATTTTAAGTAACTTTTTGCACTTCTGAGAGAAAAGTGCTACACAGATTGAGTTGTTTTTTCAGAAAACCTACTTTTTTCACCAGGAAAAAGTAATTTTAGCCATACTTGGTGCTTTTGCTGGCATTGGCAGATACTTCAGTTCATCACAGAGACAGAATTACAGACTTCTTATGGTAAGAAGTCTTCTGTCAAATATTAGAGAAGGGAGGAGAGCTATTCTAAAGTATCCAGGGTCTCTTGCCATTTAACTGCAGTTCAGATGCAATTGAGTCTGGCCCATCCTCAGGAACTCTGCAGAACTCGGAACCAGAGAAAACCCACACTAAAATGGAGTTCAAATCTCTGTAACACCTTGAGCAGTGTATTACAACCAACGTGAGTAGAACTTGAAGCACTTGAATGAAGTTCTTCACATTCTTATCAGTGCTGTCTTAATTTTTTCCTGCATGTTCATTTCTAACTCGTGCCCAGAAGAGCCACACAAGGTGGCTTAAAATATTTTATTCCGCCCCACCCCCCCAAAAATGTATTGTGTAATCTTGTAGCATTCTGTCCTGCAGTGTTTTTCTGGGTTGCTTGCTCATGTTTTCTCCTCATCCTCATGAACCTCTGTGTTACCAAAAGGCAGCTCTCCAGAGCTAGTAAAAAGACTAACTTCAAGAAGAATAATTTTTATTTTTTGTCAATTTTTGTGATACTATGAAGACTAGCTGTTTATCATAAAATGTGCCTTCCTATCTGGCTGTGGATAGCTACTAACTGCTAGCTGGTGGGTGTTCTTCAGTGACTCCAATACTCGAGTGCATCTGTAGTGAACTGTTTCTTGCTTTTTAACAGGAGAATCTGCCCTCATAAAACACATCCATACTGAAACTATAATCTGAGCCCTGGCTGGCTTGGCACAAAGCCCAGGAGTCGCAGTGCTGAAGTTTAACCTTCCCCATCCACCAGCCACATCTCAGAATTTCACAGCCTTGCAGTAGATACCTCTTACGCATCACCAGAGGAGAACACTTGCTTTGAAGCTTTATTAACGTTGTGGCTACAATAATAAAGATAGTTTGAGTGTGAAATACTGTTTGCATTGCAGAACAGTCAACATGAGTCACCAGAGCCCTTACCAGGTTTTAAGTGTAGGCATGGCTTTTTTCTTTGATCTTGAATTTTGCATCTTAATGTACAGTTGTTTCAAAATACTTAAAACTGTAGTGTCATATTATTTAATTTGCAAGTGAAAACTGATCTCTATTTCGTATATGCTTCAACTGTACTAAAAAGTAATTAATCGACTTCACACTGTGGCACAATTGTTTTGGTTATTTTGCTCTTAGCACAAATGGATACTAGCTTTCACTAGGGAAAGTCTGCTCTGTCATTAGTGTACTGTGTATGCTGAGAGACCTGTCATGTTTATTTTAGGTGAAGACTGACACAGATGTAGTCAACTTATCAGTAACTTTTCGTGTAACAAATTGGTGACATAACTATAATATTCCTTCAATTTCATGATTGTGCAGAAAGAGAAAAATGTAGGAAGAAAATCAAGCGTAAAATTGGAATGACTGAAGTTTCAACAACTTCACTGATCTGTATTTGCACAATGTGTTTATACACAAAATTTAAGAGAATACCAAATGAAATTCTGAAGCAAGCTAACGGTTGTCACAGGTATGAATTCATATAATGTCAGGCATTTTAAAACACTTCAGTTATGTTGCTTGGCTTCACTGAACCCAACGTTTGTTTTCGTACAAAGAAAACATAGTATATTTCATGTAAAGATTAGCAGTAGGATTTCTGTCAAAGAATGTAGTGTTGTGATTTGAACAAGATTATCCAATGAGTAGTTGTTTACTTAGTTGTGCATGTAACTCTACCAGTTTAAGTATTTTTTTATTAAATGTTCTTGCCCATCTTGTTTTTTGCATTTCAGTTGAAACAGTAATTAGCTCACCTACATTTCATTTACATTACTTAAATGTTGGCAATGAAAGTAAAATAAGCTGATAGTTGTTCTTATCTCTTCTGCTTCACAGTGCTGTGAAGTGAAATAGTTGCTTTTTCCCTTAAGCTACATCTGTGTCTTCTGGAGGAATGGGAACAAGTGTATAGTCAAAGTCAGCATTTTAGATTTATGCATTTAAGTCTAACCCTGCTTCCTGGTTTAAATATTGTAAATTTAGTTACTCGTATCAAAAGCTACTGACTAATCTTGCTTAAGAAAATCCTTCTAGGCTATGGTCTAATTCTTGTACAATAAAAACATTTTTGTATGTTTTTATTGTACAAGATAAATTTTAGAGTCTGCAAATCGTTTGTACGAAAATGTTGGTTAGAAGTACTTTGCTTAGTGCTCTTGTAATTGAAACTCAAAGCCAATTTACCATCTTGTTTTATTCACTTTAGACACTTCAACCTTCGAATGAAGAGAGATACATCTCTTTTTAGTGATGACTTTAAAGTAGAAATATCAAACCAAGTAATTGATTATGATACCTCCCATATTTACACTGGACACATATATGGTAAGTACAGGACCTTAAAATGGAATAAAGTGCAGTCATTGTAAAGAGGGGTTTTTTTAATATACATGCAGAAAATGAATATCTGTAGGATTAGGTTATCTTCATTATTAAACTTTAATAATGCATCTAAATGCGTTTAATCTTCGTCTGCTTTTATTCTCATATGAGAGTCACACTTAAATGAGTATTTTACCTAATAATTTTCATATCCATAGAACTTGGAAGTTCAACTCAGTTTATGAACATACTCTTCATAGAAGTCTGATGCATTTTAAAAAAAAAAAGGAAAAAGCTGTCTGCATTAAAAAAATCAGGTACTGTTCTTAGTTTAAAGAAATTTAAGGAATATAGAGCTACCATCATTACGGGTAATATAGCCGATTTCAGTATGCAAAATAGAAATGCAGAAGATAAAATTGATTAAAAAGGAAGGAGAATTAAGGAATTAAAAGCAGATGAAAAGAAGAGAAGGATTAAGACTTACTCTGTCCCTTTCTATACAGTCTGTTTGGTTCTGAAGATCTGTTAGTAACGTCCTACAGTCTTGAAGTGACTGTTTTACTCCACAAAAAGGAGTATACATGCTTAGCACTTTATATGCATCCAGTAGCCCGATTTACCAGTTGACTTAAGTAGGTCAGAGGGCTTTTAAGATGTGTGGGGTCTTTTGTTGCGGTTTTTTTCTTATTTTGTTAAATTATTTCAGAAAAGCATTTGGTTCTTTCCTTATTGCTGAGGGATAAGATTAAAGGATCCACATGAACCTAGTCGCTGGGCTTACTCCATGTTTTCTTTTAATCCTCTTAATTATCTTTCTCCTCCAACCCAAGTTTGTACTTGTCATGAAGATCATGAATGAAGTTAGAATTGAGTAAATAAACTGTTCTGTTGTTGGTTCTTGATTTCCATTCAGATCAAGAGTCTTCCTTCCAAGTACTCTGAAATTTCCAAAGATACGTGGTTTATTAATTGAGGATTCTAATGCACATTCTAATAGAATATAGTCTGAAGTAAATCTGGGATTGCTTACGAATGTTTTGAAATTAGTGTTCTACGAAGCCAGTTTTTACTTTTTAGTATTCTCTCTCAAGAGTTGTATGGCATATCTTCAAGATACTTTCTCCAAATTTCAGTACTGTGTATGAGCTTTATAAAATTCTTGATAATTGTGCTGGTTAATGATGAGTACAGTTCTGATAATTTGATAGAGTGATTCTGAATCCTCCTCAGTGGAGGAATGTATGAACATTCTTTTAGTAATCTTTCATCCTTATTATGGAAAACGCTTCTTGGGGATGCTGTATGTTGTAGCTGTCAATGATTAAACTTTGACAGTTGTACTTTTCCAGATTGTGACTGTTTCCGGACTGTTTCCATCCCACATGTAAACCTAGCTACAGTTTTAAGACGTTTGTGCTTCAAGAGAAAAATGGATTTCTTGAATATAGGGAAATCTTTCTTTGAAAACTGTCAAAGTTCAGTATACACTCTGATAGATTATTTTTTTTTTTATAACTGCATGAACAGATGCATAAGGACAGGACTTGGATAAAGGATTACATGCTGTATGTGTGACAGCTTTAAAATAGGGAGCAGAATTCTTCATTATATGTTTTTTAAACATGTCATTTATGTACCTGATCAGGAAACTATTGAGCTTAGTAACTATGATTTTGGGATACCTGTATGTCTTACTGCTAAATAATCTTAGTCTTAAAAGTTCAGAAACAAACTTTCTGCAAGAATGTCTTACTGCTGTTACCCAGAATCTTACTACTGTGTAATTCATATAGTTTTTTAGCGGTTACGTACTGGTGCACAACCAGGGTTAATTATGCACGTTATCATGCTTTAGCATTGTCTGCTTGACACCTTGGGTAGTGTGTATGCTTGAAGTTTGCATAGGACTGAAAGCTTTTAGAAAGGTATAAAAAAACCTAATGCACTCTTTCCCTTAACAGGTGAGCAGGGAAGTCTTACCCATGGGTCTGTTACTGATGGAAAATTTGAAGGATTCATCCAAACTCATAGTGGGACCTTTTATATTGAGCCAGCAGAGAGGTATATTAAGGACAGAACTCTACCGTTCCACTCTGTCATTTATCATGAAGATGATATCAGTGAGTACTTCCATTTTGTGCTACAGATGAAATATTTTTATTTTTTTATTAAATGCCAAAAACTGTAAGCCATTGGTAAGCATCCAGTGAGACTTTGGCTTGCGTGTGACTGTGAATCACGCTGTCCTGAACTGATTCATATACAGTTATGGTGTGAAAGAGATTTATGGCAAACCAAAGTGGGTCTTCCTTATACTGCCATTTTAAGAAATCCTTAGCAGTCAGGCTTTAGTGTATAAGCATTGTGTTTTCTACTCAATGGATACATGTTTCTTTTGAAAAACGCATTCTTAAAATGCTCTGTACTGATTGTTCTTCCCTGTGATCTGGAAAATAAAGGATAATTAAAGTTCAAGTCACTAAGCGTTTACCTACATCTAGTGAAGGTGGTACTTGTGGGAAATAAAAGCTTCCCCTGCATGCGTCGGTCACAGATCCTTCAGAGACCTCTTTAGAAGTTGCGGTGGCACCCAATATGTCCCATTTTACACAGTAGCTGATGGAAGTGTACAGAGAATATTACTTGGATTTGAAGAGTACAGCCCCAGATGTCTGGCTTCAGTAGCAAATGCCCAGAGGGATGAGAAAGTACCATGGAGTACTTTTACATCTTCAGAACTCTGATACATCAGAGTTGTCCTGTACTCTGCTTGCCTTTTTATGTACAATCAGTCTTCAGCTGTAGTAGAAATCAGTTTTATTTAATGCTTAAGTAACTTTATGCTGAACCCCAGAAATCCTGCAATAAAGTTGTGGTTCCAAGTTTCAGTCCTTCCAAGAAGATGTTGGCAGACAGTCATTTTAAGATTGCTTTTTGCTTATTGAAGCTAACAAGTTCTGTGTTGCAAGCTAACTTTATGTAGGACTTCAATCTTCAATCAAAATCAAATTAAACTTCATTGAAGAACTTGTCCCATCAGGCCATTGTACAAATACTAGAAGACTTGAGTTTGAAATCTCATTTGGAATTGGATGAAGAGTTTTGGCTTAGATCACTAGACATGACTTGAACCATTCTCATGATGATACATGTAGAAATAATTTTCCAAGTACGTCATAATGAGACTGTATTGTGAAAAGAAATGGCAAAAATAGGAAGATAGATGAGGAAAATCTGTGGCTGTCATTTGGTTTTGTATATTACCATTTTCTCTGTGCTGTAAGCCAGTGAAAAACACTGGGTTATTGCATAATGCTCTCTCTGGTTACTTCTCTTGCATGAATACAGTGAAATGATCTTTCTCTGCTAAAAACTCAGCAAATTTTATTTTCTATAATTGAATAAAGCTTCTGAAGTACAGCTGTATTTTACATTCAGTGGCAGTATGTGTGCTGTCTTTCAGTATGTTAAAAATGCTGTGAGCTAGCAGATATGTTTGTCCTTCCTGTTACTCCATTCTGTAAATATGATTACTAAACCAAAATCAAATAGAAGTTGCATCATTTTAAAGAGCTTCTGAATGAATGCAGTTATTGAATTTTATGTACATTGTGAGTTACACTTGTTTTCTGACTGACTACATGCATATCTTGCTGGTGCGTACAAGACCTCTATTTGAGAATAAAGTAACTTTATAGGATAGCATTCCATATACTACTTTTGATTCTCAAGGAGTTGTTGGAGTATGGGTTTAATTTTCATCTCAGCAGAGCATTGCAGGTGACAGTCTGAGAAGGCAGTTTGCCTTGCTAGCTGCTCTTGGGGTATTACAGGGTTTGCTGCTCTAACAGAAGAGTAGTGGGGGAAAAAGAATAAAAAAAATTACAAAAGCCTGGTATGAAACCGCAAGATACGTCTTTTATAACAAAATTTCTGTGAATAATTTGAATGTACTTCTACATTCTTTGGTATGTTTTATAGGTCTCAACGAGCAGTTCAAACCACTGCTTGATGGTGGGAATACTGGACTACCACTTCCCTAGCACGTTCTGTATAGGAGTCACTGTCTGCTTTACAGAGGGTTTTATTAACCCTGTTGTAGAAAAGAGGGGGAGGAGGGAAGTAAAGGGCCATAAGGCAGTAAAGTGCTTTGCCCAGTTTCCAAGGGGCGAGACAAGCAAGAAGATTGTCTTATGTCCCAGTTCCTCATGCTGTAAATAGTGGGTGACTAAAAATACTCTTCACTGTTGTCAACTAATGACAGAAATAGAACTGTACCTTAAAGAAGTGGATAATTTGATTTTATGAAAATTAGTATTGCTGTGTTGTAGAAGTGATCTCTGTTGGAGAAGTAAACGGATTGCTTGAGAGCTGAAAAAAGCCAATGATCAAATTGGTTCATATTAATGTCTTATAAGTGAATGGGAGCAGAATATAATTTTTTTTTTAATTATACAGGTGATGGTATGCTGGCTTATGCTGTTTTTCCTCTTGAATCTAGTGCATCATTACCATCAGTTAGAAACAAAATCAGATTATCAGAAGGGATTGTCTAAATCTATTCTAGAGAGCCACATTAAAGCAGCAGCACAATACAGCTTGCAGATCGCTGCGTGAGTGGACGTGGTTGAAAACAGCCCGTGCGGCAGCTCCCTCTCAGCAGCACCCTGCAAATGTGCCACTGCTCTTGGCTGCTGTCAGCGCAGTCTGATGTGCGTGCATTCTCATTGTGTCCTTCAACTCTTGTCATTGGCATCCTAGGTGCCTCCAGCATTTCTGTGGTCCGAAATATCTGAAGTATACAACTGCTTCTGTCACTTTCTGAATCGTGCTTTTGAGGCTGAGATTTTTTTGTCTTTCGTGAGAGCTATTTTTGCATTGAACTGCAGCTCCAAAAATCCCCAACAATTAAAAAGCTAAGCTTTACAGTAGCTTTAAAATAAAAACAAGCATGCAGATCTGTTGTTATTGCTGTAATCTAAAGCTGACTCTTGTGAAATAGAGGCAAACCACTAGTATCTTACACAGGACAAAAATGCTCACATTTCTAAATTAGGAGAGATTGGGCGAAGAAGTTGTTGTCTTTGTTTTAGTTTGGGATATTTTTTGGTCATCCACGTTTCAGCCTTTTGAAACAATATGCTTTTTAGTGCTTTTCAGAAATCACAATGCAACATATGATTAGCATCTCAATGAGTTCTTATTCAGTAGTTAAACAAAAGTTTTCTTGTAAATGGGGATTATATTGTCAACTTTATAAGGCAGCTTTTGTCTGTTACAGTGGATGTGGTGACCAGTGGAAGGCAGCCCTCTATTCATGACTCGAAACACAAGTTGAATGATTTTTAGAGTCTAAACCAGTCTTCGTCAAACTGTTTTGTAATTTAGTGCTAGAAAGATGCAAATTGATATTTTCATTTCGGGAACTTTTCTTTAGGGATTAGGATTTCACTGGAGTTATATTTACTTTATTTAAATCATGTATGTTTAAAATGTATCCCTGAGTTCATACTGTAAGATATGAAATCGGCATTTCCTCAGATCAACAGTAGACAGGAAAATCCTGTTCAGGCCTTCAGGAAAATGAACGTGGTCATTTAGGTGTCTTTATGGTCTTGGAAGAACTGTACAACTGAAAACAGAAAGTGAAGTATTTCGTAACTTTGCAAAGCCCTACCTGCTGAACGAACTGACCATTGCAAACTATGTGTTATTAGTGAGAACTTGGTGTCTTTTTTTCATCTTGTGGTGGTTGATTTAATAATGAAGGTCTGCTTGGTGGTTGTCATGGGAGCACAGTGTGACAGACTGCTTAGAATGAAATCTCTAATAAGGAATTTTTTTTGTATCTGCTTAAATTTGAATTTTGTTCTAACACTGTTGCTTTTGCTAGTATTGGGCAAATCTCTATGGCTGTTGAAGAACTGAGTTTTCATCATTTTTAATGGAAGATTGATGCCATATCATTGCCCCAGATGCCTAAATCCAGTATCCGTTAAGTAGTTAACCGAAATGCTTAACAGATCATACTAGTTACTGACAAGTAGAAGGAAAAATTTCACGTGATCAGGAATCTCTTTGTGGTAGGTAGTGCCTTTTCTAAAAGGATAAAAATTCTTATTTTGAGCATCTGTAGTTGTATATATCATTAATAATGATCTGCCATCTAGTTAGAATAAGATATTGTTGTCAGAAAGTATGAAATGACAGGGAGGTTTTGGTTTTTTCGTTTGTTTATTATTTTTACTGTTATATTATTGTTTACTATATAGCAGAAGAAAGCTTTGTAGGCAGCTTTCCCTGTAAGCTGGACAGGGTTCCAAAGTGAACGGTCCTGTATCACCTGTCCCCTGTGTGGGGGAAATTGTCTTTGCTGTTGCAGACTGTTTGAATTCTTTGTAATTTCAACTGTCATGCCTTTAAAGTGTTTCTTACTAGATTATTACTTTTGAAGTGAGAATGTTTGAATTCCAGGCAGTCAGTATTAAAAAAATGTATTGAGGGATTTCCTAGCCTCTTTGGGAAACAAGATCCAGAGGAAAGACTGCTTATTTTGTGTAATGCACTGAGAGCATTTACTTGTAGTACCATTCTGTCAATTGTTGTAATGCCGCAGAATATGAATAGAAGTGTGGTGATAGCAGAAAAAGGCATTTTGTGCTGGTGCAAAATATGCTGTGCAGTCATGTTTCCAGTTAATTTCTGTGGATTCCTGCAGTTACCAGCTGCAGGAGTTGCTCAAAAGTGAGGATGGTTTTTTTGCAGGTGAAGTGTGCCGATGAGGAAGCAGTATTGTCCCTTCCTCCCGCCCTTGTGTAACGTGCTTTTGTCACAGAGATAAGTGGTCGGCAGTGTGAAATTGGGTAGTGGGTAACGAGAATTTTAGTTAGATTAAATACAGAAGAATTTTTTTTTCTTAATACTGTGGTGGGAAGAAAAAAAAAAAAAGGTGGTGGAGATGGAGAAGTGAAGGAGCGTATCTATAATCCTTTGCTCTTAACTTTGATCTAGTGATAGTAAGCAGCATCCCCAAAAGTACAGATGACCCCAACAGTGAGTGAATGGGGCTTTTTGTTTAATACTGGTTATAGCAAAGCCAGTGTTCCGCCACGTTGCTAATCAGTTTGGGTGAGGTGCTTACAGTAAGAGCCCTTTGCTGTCTTATTCTCTGTCTTCATTCTTCTGGCACTGTGCTAGGGCTAACCATACTGGGAAGAATGTGATGAGACAGCAGTTCAAAAATGGTATTTGTGTGGTGTTAGAAATTGAAATGTGGGAAACTAATATGCAGGAAATGATTAAATAAACCTACAAGGTTCTAATAACACTAATTCAGGAACATTTCTGTAAAACAGTGAAAGGAAAATACCAGTTCCTTCAGAAGTCTAGGATTTTTTTCAGAAACCCAAGTACTACACATTCATTGTCATTTCCTCTCAAAAGTTTTTTTTCTTTTTAATTTAAAGAAAGAACCTTATTAGAATCCAAACAAATTACCTCCCACACAATATCAAGGTTTTGCTAATAATCCCATTGGCAGAAACTAGTCAAAACAGAGTGGGCATAAAGTTGACCAAAGAAAAAGTGATTGCTGTAGTACGTTGGATCAGCTTTTCTAAAATGTGAACTGGAAATAAGTTTTAAATCCAGTAGTGTACTTGGATGTAGAATTAATTAGCTAGTAAGATAATGAATAACATTTTTATACCCAACTATAATCTTTCAATTACTCTTAGGCTGAAACTTCCTTCGCCAAAAAAAGTGTTTATTAAATCTGGTTCGTTCCCACTAAGCAAAGTTTACAATTGCAGTAAAATACTTTGGACCTGCAAAATAACCCAGTTTGGAAAAAATGATGTTAACTATGTTTAAATTAGCTTCATTTGTCATTAACTCGTTTTAAAAAAGTGTGAAACATGCCCTCTTTTAATACTTGTAAAAATGTGTGATTGAGAGGAATGAAGGTTGGGAGACTGCTTTTACTTCTTGATCAGACCTTTTAACTTTATCTGTGGGTCCACTGAATCTGGTCTTTGGGTATTTTGGAGCATAAAGTCATATTGTTTGTTTTTTTCAGAACTCAACTTTAGCTGTGTAGGCCAAGGATGTGATTTTTTTATTATTATTCCTGTTTGTTACTTTTCCCCCAGCTTTTAATGCTGTCTATAAGAGAACAATGTTAAGAAGCAATTGTAAGTTTTGTTCTGTTTATAAAACTAAGAATGTATCTTAGTAGAAATATTTAAAGAAATGAAGACAGCTGTATAAAGCTTGAATCTTAGAATGCTTTCCTCAAACCACATGAGCAATGTTAGACACAAACTGAGTAGGTTGCAGTGATATAGCTGTATTTCCACTTGTACTTGGAATTTGAAAGCTCAACCTGGCCTTCCTCTTTTTAGAATATCCGCATAAATACGGACCACAAGGAGGTTGTGCAGATCATTCAGTATTTGAAAGAATGCAGAAGTACCAGATGACTGGTATAGAAGAACCAACAACAGAGGTACAACACATGCTAATGGATTATGTTGATTAGAAATTAGTCTAATAACTTCCTATTTCTTGTATGTAGTCTCTTACTTTTGGTCAGTCATCCCTCAACATTGTGAGGTACTCAAATTATTGCTAGAGGTTTCTTATTAAATAATGTTTCTAAATTATTTTTCTCATTGCTTCTACAGCATAGATGTGCTAGCTCATAGTTTTAATGAATCCTACATGATGTCAAATTTTTCAGCAATTGGAATTTTAGATGGATGAGGGAATCAAGCTTGAGATGAGGAATATACTTTATTGCAGTTGAAAAGGAAGAGTTTCAAGATCCCTTGATCTCTAAGTAATATATTGGTCCTTAAGGAGTAATACTTTCAGATTTTCAAGTTATGTTAATGTAACACACTTGTAATACCTGAGTGCTTTCAGTGGTAAATGAAGTGATATGAACGGGAGGTTCTTACTAGCAATATTGAAAGGTTGAAGGGGTTATAGCATGCTACAGGTTGCATGCAGTAGGAGGTAAGTGGTCTATGGAAAGGACTTGCCTCTCTCTTTAGAGTCCTGGAGGTTTTTTGCCTTCAAGTTTGCACCATTTCTCATGAAATTGGATTTTATTTTTTTTCAATGCTGTCCAAGTTGTTGAGTTTCTCTTAGTGTTAGCTATGTTCCGATTTGTTTCAAGTTTTGGCATAATTTTGTGGTGTCAGTTAAGCATGTATCAACAAAACTACACAATATGGCTTGCTAAATAGCATCAGCAACTTAAAGTTTATTTACATTGTGACTCCAGAAATTGCCAGCAGTATTACGCAATTCAGCGTTGGTAACAATAACATGCTTTCCCAAAAATTTACTTGTAAAACTTCATGGAGAGAGTGGGCCTTTGACCAGAGAATACCATAGGGTAAACATATTGGTAGATACTGCTCTGACTAATGAGCATTATTTTCCCTTCATGTTTAGTGTACAATTTGTTCCGTGCTGAAGTGCTTCAGTATTTCTGTTTGCCCAGGTAGCTGACTAAGGTCATTGCAATGTGAAATAACCTGTGTTAGGGAGGGTGCATAAGTCCCACAGCGCTATTTTTTTTCCACTCTATAAACTGTTCATCTTAGAAAAGGATTATGAAAAGAGAAATTCCAAAGATCACATGAATGAAAAAAAAGTCTATTTCACACTGACTGCCTTTTGTAATGTAAAATGAAATGCACAGGAGGGTTTGGCTGAGATATTAAAAACAGATTGCAACTTGAAAACTGGCTATAAACATATTTAGTTTAATTCAAGATTCATGTGGGTTAAAGAAAAAGAAGGGAAATCTGTTTGTATTAGTGGAGTAAGTTGAGAAAAATCCACCAATTTTTTTTAGGTAATCTAGTGCAGTATGTAGCTCTGCAAAACTAATATATTTATTTCCTGTGTATATGTAGAAGCCTTTTGAAGAGCCTAAGGACAATGGTCCACAGGTTTTAAGAAAAAAGCGTGCCACTCAGGCTGAAAAAAATACGTGTCAGCTGTATATTCAGACTGATCATCTCTTCTACAAGCATTATGGAACAAGGGAAGCTGTAATTGCACAGGTATTTCCAATCCCTTTGTTTTAAACAGTCTGTTTTTACTTTACTTGTGTATTTCTGATACATTTCCTGTAATTTAATTGTGTATATTATTGCTTATTTACTTTAGAATGTCTTGTTTCATTTGTTACAGTGATCTTGTCGTTATTGAAAGAGCTTTTTTTATTTCACTAAAAAGATGCTATGTATCAGTGACAAAATCCCTGGGCACTTCTGCATCTTTTAGTTAATAATGGCTTGTTTAGCACTTCTGAGCAAGGCTTGCAGTCTGACTTTTCTCAATCCTTACTCAGAAAAGTACTCCTTCCTGAAGAGTTCTGTTCTGTTTGCCAGCCTGCCAAGCCGCCGTGTTAGCATTTGCATCGCCTTCCATTTGAATTCTCTGTTCAAAGCACTGTGAGCTAATGACAATGAGCTCTGTCCCTCTAGTGTCAGGTGTAGTGGAAGGTTAAAAAAACAGTGACAACTAAAGGCGCATGCTTTTCATTTCTCAATATAATATTAACTGAAAAAAGTTTCGGGGGTTTCTTTTGCTGATGATTTGCTGAAAATATAACTGTCATGTTAACATGCTTCTCTTGAAGTCTGAAGTTTCACTGCCACTTGCAAATCTGACTGTTGCTATTTATTCATCACACTGTATATACGCAATTCGAGTAACATTTTCCAAAGCTTTGAAGTCACCTTCAAAATGGGGGTTTCAATGAGTTAGCATTTCTGTGTGCTCTTGGAAAAGGTAAATGATCAATTTCTTCACGCTTGTGTTCTACCAGCAACGAAAGAATAATGCTGTAACAAGTAAATTTTTTCTCAAAAAAAGAAACACAGTGCTTTGAATACAATTTTAACTACAGTGCTATCTTGTCGTAGCAATGAATTTGAATGAGTATCACAAACAGGTATCTCTGAGTAGTTGATAGAATTATGTGTTCAAAAATAAGCAAACGGCAAAATACTTTGCTATTATCTGGCATGGTGGCAATGCGTATGGCAGGTTATGTAGTGATTTATTACCATTATTTGCCATCAGCATTTGATTAAAAAGGCCTGTTAGAGTTCATATGGCACTGTATCTTGTATGTAAAAGTATAGGCCTTGCAGGTGTTGCTGTTTAGGATTAGCTACAGCATAGTGCAAAGATCTTTGAACTGTAGATTTTTTTCATTTTTGACAGATATCCAGCCATGTTAAAGCGATTGACACAATTTACCAGTCAACAGATTTCTCAGGAATCCGTAACATCAGCTTCATGGTGAAACGAATAAGAGTAAGTTGGATGGGAAATACTTTTAGCTTCGCTGATATTGCTTGGAGGCTGTATTTTTCAAAAGTCCTGTTGCTGTTCACTTGTAACCATTTATTGTTAGTAATTTCGTAACACAAGTGTTCCTGTAGTAAATAGTTCCTTAACCCGTTTATTTGGTTTGGTTTCAGTGTTTGTTATCAAAAGCCCACTGCTTCTATTATAAAGCTGTAGTCAGTTTTTATAGGAATCGACTTCTTTTGTTTCCGCAGTGTTGTCTGTGCAGCAAATAGACTGCATTGCTCTCCAAGAACTTTAATATTAAAATAGATAATTGCTATCTAGGTTGAAAGTTCCTTCTAAAAGTGATGATTTAAGAGGATAAATACAAACTTTGGGGTACTGATGGAAAGAAAGGAAAAAGAAAGAAATAAGAGAGTGGGGATTTACTACACAAATGCAATTCTTTACTTATTGTAGAACTTGGTTTTCCAAATATTGGGGTGGTAATTTGTCAAGGCCTATAAATCTTAACTACTTAACATAACAAGGTAAGCATAACAGCAGTAAGCCTCTTAACTGGGATTTACAAGTCAAGTGAAAATGAATCATGTCTTACAGTTTGTTTCAATTTACTTTTAGATTAACACAACTGTAGATGAGAAGGACTCTTCCAATCCCTTCAGATTTCCTAACATTGGTGTGGAAAAGTTTCTGGAACTGAACTCAGAACAGAATCATGATGATTATTGCTTGGCCTATGTGTTTACAGACCGTGATTTTGATGATGGAGTCCTTGGTCTGGCTTGGGTTGGAGCCCCTTCAGGTAATTACATCCAAACCTTCAGTGCCATGAGATCAAGTATTGTAGGTCGGTACAAAATAAAAAGGTAGAAATGATGTCACTTAAACTGACAGCAAATAGACAAAAATCTCGTAACCAACTTTTCACAGTTTTGGTTAGATCTGGTTTGATTTTATATTGCTTTTTAAATATAAACAGCATATCATGTGTCACTTCAATTAGTCTTGCTTTCTTTCTGATGGGCAAGGTGAACAATAAAGAACAAGGTATTTCTTTTGTCAGGCAAAGGTTGGTATTACTTGGATGGCTTTTTATGACAGGTATGAGTGACCAGTAAAGTGACAGAAGAAACAAGTGTTTCTGCTATATATAAACATAGCTTACAGCTATGCAGTTTGAAGTTTGTAGTGGAACTACCCTGCAGAATCCTTAGGTTTTCTAGGTAGTATTGGAAGCAACTTTTTAATTTTTTTTTTTTTTTAAAGTAAAGTATAGTCAGCGAGATGTTGTTTTGGGAGATACCAGAATAATTACTGTGTGATTCTTCTTGAACTGCTTCTTCTTAGTTTCAACCTAGTTGTGTATTTTGGGTCTGAAGTATGTCTCTTGATGTAAAAAATCAAACAATGGTCTTCATGTGTGCAGCGTCTTGAGGCGTTTGTCCTGGATGTATTAGTTTTATAGCGTGCATTAGTTTTATAAAATTATATATTTGAAAGTTGTTAGTCTTTAAATTTAAGTAAATACAAATTCTTTAATTATAGTTCAGCACAAATACCAAATTGTGGAAACTTTCACAGAAATCAAAATCAGAAATTCAGGAGGAATAGTCTTCCCTTGTTTAGGCCGAAGAACAAAAGGTTCTATGAGACTTTGCAAGAAACTGGAGACTTCTATGAGAACATTATCAAGAGCTTTATCAGAATTCAAGTAATGGGATGTAGCTACAGATTATAACCTCACTTTGTTTACTGCTGTACTTTCCTCTAAGGCACATGTTGGGTGTAGAGTACTGGAGATGTGTGGAAAACTATCGTGGAATGACCGTGTCTCAGACTTTGGTTTTAGGAGATTAAAATGCTCGAATAAGTATTAGTATTCAGAGGAGTAACAGATCAGTGGACCCATGAGTGTAGTTAAGTATGTTAGAGGGACCTGTGTGGACTAACCTTAGTGACTGGATTCACCAAGGGGAAATCATGCCTGACTAATCTGATAGCCTTCTATGAAGGCGTGACTGGATGGATAGATGAGGGGAGAGCGGTAGATGTGGTCTACCTTGACTTCAGCAAGGCGTTTGACACGGTCTCCCACAGCATCCTCATAGGGAAGCTTAGGAAGAGTGGGTTAGACGAATGGACAGTAAGGTGGATAGAAAACTGGTTGAAAGACAGAGCTCAGAGGGTCGTGGTTAGGGGCACAGAGTCCAGTTGGAGATCAGTGACGAGTGGTGTTCCCCAGGGGTCAGTACTGGGCCCAGTCCTCTTCAATATATTCATCAACGACTTGGATGAGGGGATAGAGAGCACTCTCAGCAAGTTTGCTGATGACACAAAGCTGGGGGGGGTGGCTGACACACCGGAAGGCTGTGCTGCCATACAGAGAGACCTAGACAGACTAGAGAGTTGG
>VYZM01005721.1:422059-435260 GCA_013398915.1 Dromas ardeola | reverse complement strand
TGCAGCACAGGGCTACCAAGATGATTAGGGGACTGGAACACCTCTCTTATGAGGAAAGGCTGAGGGAATTGGGTCTGTTTAGTCTGGAAAAGAGACGGCTGAGGGGTGACCTAATTAATGTGTACAAATACTTAAAGGGTGGGTGTCAGGAGGATGGGGCCAGGCTCTTTTCAATGGTGCCCGGCAACAGGACAAGAGGTAATGGGTACAAACTTGAGTGTAGGAAGTTCCATCTCAACATGAGGAGGAACTTCTTTACTTTGAGGGTGGCAGAGCACTGGAACAAGCTGCCCAGAGAGGTGGTTGAGTCTCCATCTCTGGAGACATTCAAAACCCGCCTGGACGCGTTCCTGTGCAACCTGCTCTAAGGTGACCCTGCTCTGGCAGGGGGGTTGGACTAGATGATCTCCAGAGGTCCCTTCCAACCCTATGATTCTATGATTCTATGACTGTGGAAGAACCCTCGGAAAAATAAGATGCAGGTGGCCTCTGTAAATAAGCAGCTGGGTCTGTGATGACTAGTCTAGCGTATGGACTGAGCAAGCACAGGATGAACTGGAATGTGCGTTCCGTAAACACTTCTTCCAAAACTAAATTTAATTGAGAAAAATTAAGTTGCTTTGAGAGATTTTCATCCTTAACGCACATGCTGACAGAAGTTAAATGGGATATTTCAGTAAAATAAAATTTTACTTCAGAAAGCGAGGAAACTTCTTTAGAGTGTTTTTTAGACACCGTTTGTGTTAGCAATAGAATAGCCGAGTTTTAGAACATTGATAATGCCTCACTACAAAGTCAAGTTATGGAAAAATTTGGTGAAATTGAAGTCACAATTTTGAGACTTTTCCAAACAGTAAGTGTGATGCACTTGATTGCTGACCTTTTAAATACGGGTCTGATTAACCCGTACATCAAAGCATTTTCAGCTTCAGTTTGTACAGCAGAAAAATGAGTCACTTTAGCTATATATCCTTGTCAGCAAATCTTAGGCATTTTACATAAATGCTCTTGCTGTGACAGGGGATCTCCTGTAATTTTACTGTGGGTTTTTTCACTCAGTGAAATCCAGATGGGCTGTAGATTGAGGCTACCTGTACTGGCCATCGCACCCTGCTAGTCTTGTACTCCAGGTAGGGTGGAATCGGGGCTTGTCCCTGCAGTGAAAGCCCAAAATAGCTCTTACTTAATAGCTGTTCTAAACCAGCTAACTTCTTGTGTGCATGTATCCATTCAGTGCCGAGAGCATTAGTGTGGATAAATCTAATCTACTTTCAAAGTTGGGATAATATTAATTACACAGAAGAACTCTTAGTCAGTAAGCATCCACTGAGGAGGCAAGCTGTTTCTTGTTCTAAATGTCACTAGAAAAGTAACACAGTAGTTCTTCTCTGAAATGACTAACTGTTGTGCTTTTGTCTAAACGCAGGGAGCTCTGGTGGAATATGTGAAAAGAGCAAACTGTATTCTGATGGTAAGAAGAAGTCTTTGAACACTGGAATCATCACTGTTCAGAACTATGGCTCTCATGTTCCCCCCAAGGTTTCTCACATTACTTTTGCTCATGAGGTTGGGCACAACTTTGGGTCACCTGTGAGTATTACTATTGATCTGTTAACTCACTTTCAGTCCATTTTGGAGTGCATGATTTGCAAAGTTTTTGCTTCTTATAACCAAGGAAAATACGATCATGACTGCATGTGCGTATGTGCATGCGCATTGTATGCAAAAAACAGGTTGCTGAACTAGGCCCCTTTTATGAGTATTTGACAACACTGGTGCAACATTGGATTTTGTGAATTGTTTACTTCTACTAGTTCAGTCCCTTATGAAGGCACTGTATTATTATTCCCTAAAAACTTCCCTGTTTTTTATTGAAGATTAGGGTTACACGCATCTTCTAAATGTATTTTAGTTTATCCTAGGGAGGAGGAAGAATCAACTCAAAATTGACTGAGATGATGCTTCATTCAACAAGTGAACACAGAACTGTCTCTTTTTTGTGTTCAATTACTTATACTTACAAGTTTACCTAAGAAAATTGTGGAGAAGGTTAAGATACCAAGAACAATATTTTAGAGCAAAATTGTCTTCCAGTCATTTAGGGACATGGTTTGTTTTCGGTAAGCTGAAAGCTTGAGGCTTTTGGTTTTGCTGGAGATGAGAACAAAGTTTTCCAGTTTGGGATTTTTATTTTTAAACTTAAGCATATAGGCTTTCTACTCTTGGAAGTAAAATGAGATCAAGATACGACAGGAATGACAAGTTCTTCCAAAGCAGATGTTCACACGTGAATGCTATCTTCATGTGCTTTGAGAGAATCCCTAATACCACTGCTGAGTGGGAACAAGCCTTCCAAATATAACTGAAAATACGAGCAATGAAACTGAAACAGTCCCACTGAGTGAAAGAAACATCTTTTGGATCAGCCTGGAAGATTGTTCTTTTAATTTTACTCTTAAGTTGCATTTGATCCAGGGAAATACGTGAAAGCACATGTTTAATTCTACCAAACTATAATAAATGAGATAGCTCTCACAACTATGTTGAAAATTTTAAAATTTACCTACTTCTCTTGGAGACATAAGTTGTATTTCTGTACAGTTGGATGCATCACAATGGCATTAGAGTTTCTCTTGCACTTAATGACTTAGTATATTGTCAGTCTGCTAATTGCTAGTGTGCCAACGTGCAATGCGTTTCATTCCTCATGCTGGATATTGTGTAGATGGAGTCACTGGCTGACAGACAGAGGCTTCTGCTCTGTCCTGAAGGTCTCTTTGCACCAAGCAAAAAGCATGGACTGCTGTTCTGGTTAACAACTCCTGCTTTTATTCCACAGAATACTTAATTACCCTTTTGTGGTCATAAAGCCACTCTTTTTAGGAGAAGGCAGCTTTTCTGAGTCAGTATTCATTCTGGGACATGCGCTTGGGGTATACATTACCAAGAATGCAAATAAGCTCAAACTTAAGAAATTAGATACTTGCCACTGTTCTCTGGGGAAAAAAAAAAACAACCAAACAACAAATTAAACAAACAAAAAGCCCAAACCAAACCTTTGTTTCCTGTATACTTTTAGTATTTCAAGAAACTTTAGAGTATAATATGGTGTTTTGTTTTTTATGAAACTTTTATTCTCACTGCGTTAAGATTACTAAATCAGGTTACCTGTTGCACATGTATAAAAAGATAGCAAGAAATTAGAGAAGCTGTCTTGATAGAAATAGCTTTAAAATATTTGTTTTGCAGCATGATTCTGGAATGGAGTGCACTCCAGGAGAGTCCAAGAACTTGGGACAGAAAGAAAATGGCAATTACATCATGTATGCAAGAGCTACATCTGGGGACAAACTTAACAACAACAAGTTCTCTATCTGTAGCATTCGAAATATCAGCCAAGTTCTTGAGAAAAAGAGAAATAATTGTTTTGTTGGTATGTATTTAGTCATCCTGAAAGCAGAATGGTGAAGCTATTACTATTGTGCCGAATTAGAAATGTATTTTGTTCATTTTTATTCTACTTTTTTATTTATATCTTTTTTTTTTTTTAATCTACTGAAAGATTCTGTAAGTAAATAATTGAATTTGATATCTGCAGTACTGTGTCAACTTCTGGGCTCCCCAGTACAGGAAAGACGTGGACATGCTGGAGTGAGTCCAGCAAAGGGCCACAAAGGTTATTAAGGGATTGGAGCATCTGACATACGAGGAGAAGCTGCGAGAGCTGAGACTTTAGGCTGGAGAAGGGAAGGCTGAAGAGGAGGGGGCTCTTGTGGGAGGGAATAAAGAAAACAGGGCCAGACTGGTTTTGGTCGTGGGCGGATAAAGGACAAGAGGTAAGGATCACAAATCAAAATACAGGAAATTCTATTTAAACACTAAAAAAAAAAGGGGAGGGGAGTTTTGCAGGAGTTTTCTTTCTGGAGTCTGTGATGTGTGAGCTCTCTCAAATCTTATGAGACTGTGCAGCGAGTAGGCTTGGGTTTTAGAGTAGTAGTTCACCCTGGTACTATCAGCTTTTGCTTTAAGGTGCTCAGAGTCTGTTAGAGGAGGAGGAACACAAGAAAGGATGATGCTCCCTTGGAGGCTTAGCAGAAAACTTCCTCTTACCGCTGTGGATCTCCTATCCACACAAGAAACTTGCACTGTTATCAGCAGAAACCTTATACTCCAAGGCTTGAAATTCTATGAAATGTAGGAATGACTAAGCTGGGTGGCAGGCAAGTAATGCAAGTTGAGTTCAGCCCTAGTCTGAAGTCCATCTCGGCCAGTCATTTTCAGTCATGATTAGCTGGGTGCTGTTGCAAGTCAATGTTAACATTTATAAGTGTGTTTGCATGTTCTTTGTACTGCCTTGTACGTAACTATACTGGCATTTTTCAGAGTCTGGTCAGCCCATCTGTGGTAATGGACTGGTTGAACAAGGAGAACAGTGTGATTGTGGATACAGTGACCAGTGTAAAGATGAATGCTGTTATGATGCAAACCAACCGGAAGATAAAAAATGCAAGTTAAAACCGGGGAAATCCTGCAGGTATTGTGCATGTCTATTACAGTACACTATCCATCATAGATATTTTAGAATCTGAATCTGTTTACTTGCATTATTCTTACAGTATTTATTTTGTTTAAAATGCCTTATAGATTGAGTGAGACGTTCATAAGCATAATTATGCTATACAATTCTTGGTGCTAATTGTATCTTCCTTTCCCTTGGATGACTGCTCTCTAGCTTTTGAAAAAACATAATACAGTACTGGACTGTATCAATGCTAACATATCGTAATGCTCCGTGTAGACAAACGTGTTGAAATTCTGTTATCTTTACCAGAAATGTGTTGTGCAGAAGTCTTGCAAAAACTGTACGATTCAGGAAAAACATGGTTTTACAGTAGGTACTGGAAAGTATTAACTGCCCAATAGATAATGGAGGATATTATGAAATTGGATCCTGTCCTAGTGCCATTTGTACAGCATTGCCTAACTAGTTGGAAGATGACTGCAAGATATAATTGATTGATTTTTATTTTTTTTAAATGCTTGTTTTATAAATTAAATTAAACTATGTTTTAAAGTCACCTTGTATCTTGGCAGAGTTGTGTACACAGTGATTTATAAAAGGAACTTTTAAAGATCATAAGACTTACAGTGAAGTAAATCAACTTCTGTCTTTTAGTTCCGTCACTTAAGACGTGTTAAATTTTAACCTCATTTGAAAACTTAACTGGATTTTTTTCACATGAAAAGCGTGAGCTTTTGTTCCTCTGTAGAGACAGACATAAATCTAACATCTGGTTAGACTCTTAACCAAAGGTGAAGAGAAAATTACTATTATTTTTAAGCCTAAACTGGCTCAACTTTTTAATACAACTTACACAATTTTTGTTCTAATTAAACGTTCCTGCCCTAAAAATGATCTTTGTCATCCTGGGAGCAGAGGTAAAAGTAGCATCTTCTGTTGGAACTTATTTGACAGCATAGCCATGTTAGAAGGACCTGTGAATTCATAGTTGCAATAATTTTGCATATCTTTTGTTTTGGTGGTGTTTTTTCCCCTTGCAACTTCTTATTATTTTTGCCAAAATAAAGGCCTTACATTGGCTTGTTTTGTAATTGGTTTCTTAGATTTTGTTTTATGTTGCACCTGTGGTGAGAAGCTATTTCCTTCTGAGTACACAGGTGCCACCTCTCTTTGCTGTCTCGTGTTCAGCTGGCTGCAATTTAGCTTTATGCCCTCCTGGAACAGTCTTAAGTATGAATTGCTGCATCATTTTTGTTTTAGGATTCCCTTTTTTTCCAGCTCTATTAAGATTGAAAATTTTCCTGTACAAAGAGGTTTCCAAAGACATGTAAAGCAAATCCAAGTGTGAGAATGGATCATGTAACACGTTAAAATACATTTTATAAAAACTATGGTATCTCTCCAGCTGCTTTACATACTACTTAATCTTTTTTCATGTGTGACATAAGAGTGATTTTTCTTAGCATGCAATAGTTTTAAAACAGAGAGATCCTGACCTGCAGAAGGTCTGTGCTGTCTTCTGATGTCCACTAAATGCCAAGGAGCACGCTGTGAATAGCGTGCAGATACAGAATAATGTGAGATGAGAACTCGGGAGGCTTAGCTTTAATCAAGGACTTATCTATGTTTTATAACCTTAACTCTGCTGCTGCTTGTAACAGCGTATGTACTCAAACACAGCTTCAGAAAGAGAAATGATTGTTCCCTGCTGTTTCACGGGATAGGTGGGTGGGAGAGACGGGTGGACCTAGCATAAGAGGCTCAGGTGCTTTGATGTCTGTGACAGAAAGGAGCCTGGCTGTTTCGAGGGAACTGATGAAGCTCTGGGGCTTCTTTGGCAAACCCTTCCTTCCCCCAACATTTGGTTGTATGCTGACTGTGATTTCTGATATAAGATCTGACCCATCTCCCTCCCTTTTCTTGTTTATTTAAACAATGTAAGTGGTATGGCTACAGAAAGTAGAAAAATACTGTTATGGTGGTTAATCTGTGACAGATAACTCTTGACTTATTTATTACATTGAAACCACTGTTACCAAACTGACCAGTTGTTCCTGAATTAATTTTGCCAACTTGCTAATTGAATTTTTCGTATGTACAAACTTTGAAATGCTGTTATTTTCTATATATTTTAATTTAAAACGTGCTTGTACTGTTTTTCTAAAATAATGCAAATAGTTTAATTAGTTACCACAATGACTAAGAAATCTGTATTCAGCGCAGTAACCTCTTGTTACCTTTAGGGACGGAAAAAATTCTTTTCAAAATTCTTTTCAATTCACATTTTACTTAGCACAAATCAGAAATATGTTGAGCGTTTGAGTAGGTTTCAGGATTAATAGGTCTTCTGGAATTGTTCATGCTTTTTCCTTCCACCCATGATTTCTGTGTGTTTCCAGCCCCAGCCAAGGCCCCTGCTGTACTCCCCTGTGTACCTTCAAAATGAAGACTGATAAGTGTCGGAATGACTCTGACTGCGCACGAGAAGGGATGTGCAATGGCGTCAGCGCGCTCTGCCCAGCCTCTGAGCCCAAGCCAAACTTCACGGATTGCAACAGGCACACACAAGTTTGCATAAATGGGGTACGGTTTGATACAGTCATATGCGACTGCAGTTGTTTATTGCAAGGCGCTGTATTACAAAATGGTACGGTTTCAGTACTTACTGGAGAAGAGTGTAAGATTAATCTCTTTCTCGATAAAAATGTTCGATGTAATGGTTTCAATCAAAATAACTGTGAAGGTACACCAAATATGAAGAAGCAGGTAACAAACATCAAGCTAGCTTTACTGTTTGAGAAAGTTACCTTTAAAGTTTTTTGTAAAAATCAGGAATATGAAAGTGTTTCCTGGTTCCATCTTTGCATTGTTCTTCAGTCTTGGTCAAGTAATTCTGTTGCCTTAGAAAATTAGAGATGCTAAAAATACATGTTAAATTTGGTTTAATGAAAAGATACAGTTTCTCTACCCTTGTGCATGTAACGTAGATGTGTAAGCGTATAGAATTACTCTGAATTGCCATTAGTATCCTGGTTAAAGAGTTGATGGTAGTTGCTATGAAATATTGATGGGAAGTCTCTTATACATTGATCTATGTTTACGTGGAAGCAGAAACAAGCAAAAGTCATCCTCTTAGAGCTGTTACTTGTGTTGCTGTAAGTCTCTGTTTTCCGCAGTCCAGGCTTTTAATCAAATGATACTACTTGTACTAATTTTTCATCTAATTTAGAGTCATCTTAGAGAAATTGTCTTTATATAGCTACTTGATTTTGAAACAAAATTATAAATACACATATTTATTTATTTATTTGAATTTGAAGGGTCCTCTGACAGTGGAATTAAATACAGAATCTTTCCTGCCATTAATTTTTATTATTGTTTTCTGAGATAAAATACTTTTGAAGACATGCTTTTGATCTATTTTCCTAACCAGGGCTTGGAGTAGTCATGTTTCAGAGTGAATTGCAGGGCTGTGAGTGATTCACAGGGTAGTCTGAGGCCCTAAAAGAAGATACAGTGTTACAAAATAAAATAGGGTAGATCACCTTTAAAATAATTCTCAAGTAATCCTAAACACTGCAGTTAAATAATTGTAATAAATTTTGTGTTTTATAAACTTTAGAAGAAATTCAAGCTATTATTTTTATTGATAAGTATCTTTAGACCTATTATGCTTTCAGATTATGCTGAAGATTATGCTTTCAGCTATTAAAAATTAATATCTTTCCTAATGTCAGTGTGCTTAAAAGTGAAATTGATTTTTGTGTTCTCATGCTTTTGTCTCCAATAGCAATGTGCTGGCTCTATCTGTGAGAAGCATGGCTTGGAGGAATGCACATGTGCTAGTTCAGATGGCAAGGACGATAGAGAATTGTGTCATGTCTGCTGCATGAGAAAAAGTAAGATTTGTCTGAATTGTAAGCATAAATATAGCAGTAGGTATCTGAGGAATCTTCTCACAATGTTTAAATTTTATTTTTTTAACTTGAGAGCGTACTGCGATTTTGTTCATACTTAAACTGCATTGTATTTTGTAGGAAGCAAACTATATATTTTGGTTTTTTACAGATTAATATAAACTTGACATTTTTCAAAAGCATTTTTAACAATTGAACACCAAGGTATTCATGCACAAAGGTTTTAATACAATCATGATTTGATTAATCTAATTTGTATTCACTTTTCAGTGGACCCGAGTACTTGTGCAAGTACAGGCTCTAACCGGTGGGAGAAATACTTTGGTCGTGACAATATTACTTTGCAACCGGGATCTCCTTGTAATGATTTCAAAGGCTACTGTGATGTGTTTATGAGGTGTCGGCTAGTAGATGCTGACGGCCCTCTAGCTAGATTAAAGAAAGCCATTTTTAATCCGGAGCTATATGAAAATATTGCGGAATGGATTGTGGTAAGTATTTTCTTTATCTTACAGTCTAATATAAAATTTTCTTGTTAATCAACATGCACAGTTGGTAGGTGTTGCTGTATATACGCAGTGCTTCAGCATTCTTCAAACTATAATCAGTCCTTGCTTTGCTAGTTTTTCTATCAGCACCTTGAGTGAAGCAAATAAGTTAGATTGAAGGGAATAGAAACAAATAAATAATAAACAAGTAAATATTTTGTTAATGCCTGTTTTCACTCCGCCGTCTGTTTTGGTGTTAACGTTCACTTTTTTAATTTACTGGGTTTTCCAGTTTTAACTCTTCATATTTCAATGTTCTGATTTCTTTTAAGCAACTGAATATATTGATCTCTAGCATTTCTTATTTTTATTGCACTAGATGACACTTTCCTAATAATAGGCTGGGAGGAGAGCTGCAGTGAAACACCATTATAGAGCTGCATAACTGATTTTGTGTAAGCTGTTGATTGTTTTAGGCTTATATAGCTCTGTTGTAGTGTATCTTTTGTGCAATACTCTCTGATAATAGAATGATTCTGAAGGGTTTGGGGTTTTTGTGTAAGAACTTTGGGGACGTTTTTCTTTAAAATGTTATGGTCTTCTACGTGATGTTTCAGAACAGCTTTTTGATGACTTTTAAAAGGCAAAGGAAAGCCATATTCAGTGTCTCTTGTGCATATGTGCCAGCACCCTCAAAATCATTTTTTTTAATGTTTTTAGGCTTATTGGTGGGCGGTGTTGCTTATGGGAATTGCCTTGATCATGTTAATGGCTGGTTTCATTAAGATATGCAGTGTTCATACTCCAAGCAGTAATCCAAAGTTGCCTCCTCATAAACCACTTCCAGGTGAGTACACCAGGTAATTAAATTTAGAGAAAAGTGTTTTATCCGCAACTATTTTGTCCTAAAGGGAAATTTCAGGTGTCCCAAGCTACAGTTCTTAGCCTGGCACTGTGAAGCTACGAATGGAACTCGTGCCAGTGAAACAACTCATGAAAATGTAACTCTTGCCTTGTTTTCCTATAGCATAATATGCGTATCAAAAGAAAGCTTTGAAGACTTTTTCTAAGTCGGAGTTCCTTTTTTTCCTATTCCATGCTACATATTGTAAGAATCAGCCTGTTTAAGGAACTGCTGTTGAGATAATAAAATGTATTCTGTAAATACTCCATGCAGTTAATCATCTGTTTAAAACCTTGCGGGTCTAAATCTGAAGCCTTTCGGAAAAATAGTTATATTTCATTTGCATGGCCAGGGCAGCTTTTCTGGAAATAATTTCTTTTTTAAAATTCATTTTAATAATGTGTCCCTCTCTTTGAAACAGGCACTTTAAAAAGGAGGAGACCACCACAAACCACTCAGCCACCACAGCGGCAAAGGCCCCGAGAGAGTTATCAGATGGGACATATGAGACGTTGACTGCAGCTTTTTGCCTTGGTTCTTCCTAGTGCCTACAATGGGAAAACTCACTCCAAAGAAAACCTAATAAGTCATTGTCCCCGGTCTAACTCTCAAAAATTGAAGAGGAAAAAAAAAAAAGCATGATATGCCCTCAAAACAAGTGGAAATGGTTAATTTTCAATGAGCGAATCTTCCAGCTCAAAAAGAAGAAAAGTGTTTTTCTTGCATTTTTTTAATTTAGTGGCACAAAGTCCTAGAGTATCACGATTCTTTCCCCCTTCTGTGCTCTTCATTGCTGCATTTTCTTCACTTGCAGGCAAATATGGCTGTAGTAAAACTTTTACTCAAGATTTGAAACAAATATATATTTTTCAACTGCCAGACAAGGCTAGGAAGCTAGACCACCTCAGCATTGGAGACATTACTTGTCAATGTATATACATTGTTATATGCAGACATGTATTTCTAACGTACACCCGTACTTGTGTGCAATTGTAAACAAGAGAATTGCAATATGGATGTTTCTTTGTATTATAAAACTTTTCCGCTATTAATGAAGAAATTACTGTTTAATTGACATACTCAGGATAACAGAGGATGATGGTATGTAATGGTCAAGGATCCTGTGATGCTTTACACAGCAATTTTGAATCAAATCAAACTTTTTTTTATCACGATCAAAGTTGTTTCAAGCACTCAATTCATCTTTATCAAACAGCTGCTAAGACATAGCATACAAGATTGAATGGTCTTTCAGAGATACAACAGGTGTTCTGCAAACTTTGCAAATGCCAGAATGTTTCAAAAATGTTTTCTATAAGTGTCTAATTTCTTGTAGCTCAGCATAAATATTTTTAATTTGTCTGATTATTCAGTTAAATAATGAATAGTTAGATGAAATATTTCCATGCTTTATTAGAAAATTCTGCCTGTTATTCAACTTGTTTTGAAAACCGCAACCCATTTATTTGGGCTGTTCAGATATTCTTACAGCACGGTAATTCTGGGCAGTTTGGGTTCTGAGGGATGTGGAAAGAAAGAAAAGCTGTAGGTCGTCTTATTTTCTTTTTTAATTTATCAGATATTTGGGTAACTTTTCAGCATGATACTGTTGATTGATAACCACTAGAGTAGAGTGATTTGCCCGGCTACTGTGGCAGAGTTAAAATTGTAGTTAGGACTACCAATTTTCCAGCATTTTCTACCAGTAGTGAAGTTCAACAGCACAATGTCCCATTCCAAAGTTTTTATTACGAATGTAAATAATTGGCATTTTTGAAAGAGGAAGCAAAAGATGTCTTAAGGTGCTTACTGCTATGCAGGAGATGAAAGGGGGCATTACAAAATGTTGAAGCTTGTGATATATTTATTGCTTGTTTTCCAAAAGCACCAAGCTAATTAGAGATGCAAAAGGCTATAATTTTCCTGGCTTTGCTTAGGAGAAAATTTACTAAGGGTTGGACAGGCTTCCTTTGTTTGTTTTTTGTTTTTGTTTTGTTTTTTAAGAGTATGAGGTTTACACAATCATTCTCATAATGTGACGCAAGCCAGCAAGGCCAAAAATGTTACAGAATATAATGGGATCTCTTCCTTGTAAACTTGTACAGTATGTGGTAACTTTTTCAAAATACAGCTTTTTGTACATGGTTTAGACAAATTTTGTACATGAAACCCCAAGTCCAATAGACTATATAAATAATTCTAAATGATCTTAACTAGGTAGACGTGTACGTAGTTGCTTTTAAGTCATTTTAAATACCTTTGTTTTAAGACTGTGCAAAGATTGGAAGTGGGTTTGCATTTCTAAAATGGTGACTTTTATTCAGCAAGAGTTCTTAGTAACTTCTGGAGTGTGGTAGACTTTGGAACATGTAAAATTTTTGCCTGTAATGTTATCCTGTGGTAGGATTTTGGCAGACAAACGCTGCCCTATTTTATTTTGAGTCTAAGTTAAATGTTTTCTGAAAACAGAAATGTGCACTGAACTCTCCACTGCAACTCAAGATGTGGTAAAACCGAAAGAAAGTTCAAGACAATGAAATGGAATACTACTGTCGATTTCATGTCCACTGTGTTTTATACAGTATCTTTTTTGTTCACTTTGGAAATTTTTACTAAAAATGCAAAAAATAAAGTATTGTGCAAAGATATGTAAGGTTTTTTGAAACTTGAAATGCATTAATAAATAGACTTGATGAAATAATCTTCTGAAGATCCATTTACTTTCTGAACTCTGAAAATTAAAAGGAATACACAGATTCTACTTCCGCCTAACTTTGGCTTTCGCCGGAAAGGGGCTCTCATGCCAAAAAGTAATTGTACTATCTTTACGCTGTCAAAGTGCACCTCCCAATTTTAACATCGTACGGTTAAATGTAAAAGTAAATGGTTTTGTGTAACCTTTTTAAGGAAACACCCTAAAATTACCTTTAAATTACTTGCATGATCACAGGAATACAGCTTTCTCTGTTCTTCAAAATAGAAGCTAGTTACTGGTGGGGTATTCAAGCCTGGCACTGTAGCTACTGAATGGTACCTTCTGAGATAAATGTATTTTTGAAGGGGAATACTGGAATTACCATGCAATACTCTGAATGCACAGCTGATGGATGACTTTTTGGAGGAGCAAATTTGCTTTTTGCAAGGTGTTTTAAAACTGCTAAGCTGGGTCCCTTTGTTCTCCTGTGTGTTGTGTAGTTGATTTAAGTGATAACACTGCTTTTAAAAGCCAAGTCCTGCCAGCTAGTCTTTCATTCTTAGGGCTGTTTGTTGAGAATGACCTGCTTAGACATCTGTTTCCCTAACTGAGCAGCATACGCTTTGATGTCATCAAAGCATATTCAGAGTTCCTTCCTCGCAGTACTTCCCCCCC
>VYZM01005721.1:372196-416459 GCA_013398915.1 Dromas ardeola | reverse complement strand
TTTTTTTTTTTTTTTTAATGGCAGGAGCATGTGCCAAGTGCTGGGTTAGGAGAGGAAAATACCTACAAACTACATTTTCAGGGGGACAAACCCCAAGAAAATATGATCCCTCCTCTGCCCCCCAGCACACACAGATTGTCTTATGAAAACGTCTCTTTAAATTGTCTAGTTTGTCTTTTGTGGCAGTATCAAGGAGATGCAGCTCTGCCAATAAGTATTGTTCCACAGAAAGTCTGCAGTCGTTACAACTGGTGCTGGTAAGAAGGGAAAATCACCCTCTAAGACTGAGACACAGTTGCAAGGTAAGACGTGCTTTTCTCATTAACCTTAATTAAACTCCTCGGTTAAAATTTCCTCAAAGGATTAAAGCACTGGGAATCATGACAAGTTTTGTTATTCTGTCTTCTGGCTGAAATTTCTCTGTGTGAATAAGCAGTTTCAAAAGTGCTATTAGTATTGCTGCATGTAGAGAACAAGGCCACTCAGACTTGGTGATCCTGTTTCAAAGCAATCAGCAGGGGAAAAAGAAAAAAAGTACACGTCCCCCTCACCCCCCAAAAAAACCAAAAACCCAAACAGACAAACAAAACAAAAAACCAAAACCCCAAACACAGACTTCAGTTTGCATTCTTTTTTTTTTTTTCCTCCAGAAAACTGCTCTCCAATGCTACTTCAAAGTTCAGCTGACAAAATTGGCATCACTGAATTCATAATACAGAAAAAAGCACAACCAGAGTGCAAAAATTACTGTCAAATAGCAGTGAAAGTGTGGTATGTAGAAGTACAGATAGTCTTTTTGATTTTCAGGACCGCTCACGTTCCATTCGCCCACTACAGAAATTTCAAAATGTCTGTAGTTGAAACTTTGCTTCCACAATTTATCGCTCCGGGAGCCTCTTGTACAGCCTGCACAGTGTAGTAATTCATTATCGACTATCAGGCACTGGACTGGCTCTTAAATGAATGAGAAAAAAATAAGGGAATTTTATGATAAAACCTTTAACTTCAATGAATAATCAGATGACTGTGTAGTTCTGCATGGGATCTTTCCAGTGAGTGCTTTCAAGCACGGTGATGCTGTTTCTCTATGAAGTAGGTATTGAAAGTCAAATAATTAAGATTTGCCGTATTTTTTGTAAGTAGGAATTTGAATTTTTCATGGCCTTAATGTTGGAGTCAATATTTATCTTACATAGTATTTTGTTTCTTTAAATTTTATGTGGTCCTCACGGGGTGAGATGATCACATTCTAAAACTAAGTCAGAAATTGTCATCAGTTATTGTCATTAATTGTGTAGAAAAATTGCATTGCAGAACGTCGTAAAATTCTTCCTTGGGTCTGTGTGCTAACTCCTTCTCTATCCTCTATTCCCAAGTATCAACAAAATTGTCACTCGAGGTTATTGTGCCTTAAACGCAAATTAGTGGCAGTGGTGAGCCAGAACATTTCCCACTATTCATTTCTGACCTGAGAACAAAGAAATTCTTTAAGTCACTTAAAAATCATGCAGTCTGATCTGAGGGGGAGGGGGGAAAGCCGGAAGTTGTACATGGATAAATTCACCATTGGTGTGAGTGCTCGGACTCAGATGCTTGTATTTGAACTAGGATAACCTGTGCGCCAAACATCTGTGCTGTTATTACAGGAAAATAGTGTTTTCATTATACTTACTTTTGTTGTGTTTCCCCTGCTTTCACTCTTATTGTCTTCACTATAAGTCCTGGTCGACGGGTGCCTTTTGTCCACGGTATTATGGTTTGAACTGTGTCCCAGATATTTTCCCAAACTGCAGTTCCTTCCCATTTGAACTTGATCATTATTAGCTCACCGATATCAGTGTCCAGGGTGAGGAGAAAAGAGTAGGTTTTATTCCCACTAATACCTTCAACTCTGCAGAACAAAACCAGAATAATGCTGTCTTAACTATTGATTAAAGTGAAAAAAATGAGTTTGTCTTCCCTTTAAAATCACAGGAAGAGCTACGCTTCCTTCTCCAGGAGGGAACGTTATTGTCTCGAGGATAATCTTCCCCCAGGACCATAAAGTGGTGAAATACGACAACATGGTTGAAAAGGAGCAGAAGTGGGGCAATCCTGAACAGCTGGTGAAGCAGTAGTCGTTTCTGACAGCAAAAGAAGAGGTGTCCCATAATAGCATCTACGTTATGTCTTTAGTCTGCTAGAGCAAATGCTGACCCACACTGTTGCCTTTGCTTTTGTTAATTACAGACAGTGTCCATCATGAGAAATATCCAAAATTCTTTACCTTGATTGCAGCTGCTTATTTATTTGTGTTTTAATTGATTAGACCTCCCTGTGTTAGCCATGGGATGGACGAAGCGTAAGTGGACAGGATACATAATGTTCAGGGAAACTTGCAAGAGCACTAAGTTTGTTTTATAGAGCTTTTTAATCCAAAAACTGTATGAACATTGTAAAAGTTTGTGATTTTTAGGGAGTCTGGGTGAAGAGAGGACAATTTCCAGTTCATCTTCACTTAGCTGTACTAAACCATTTCACTCATTGCATGATTACGTACATGATATGGTATAAATTGGCACCTTGCTTCTCACTTGTACAATGGCATGTAATATCAATACTCACAGTGGGATGGGCAGGTTTTTAGCATCCTCCTTAGTGCCTGTCAGAGAGATGGTAAAAGTTGGGTCTATCTGCTTGCCTTGGATTTCATTGATGAAGTGGATCTTGAACTGATAATGGTAGACTGTAGAAAGGAAGAATTCGCAAAGTGATGAAATTAATGGTCAAAGAAGCAGTAGATTTCTCAGGCAAAAGAATTTTGCCTTTATTTTTTTAAACAAATTTTTTGCTATGAAAACATCGTCATTTTTTCTGATTGTTGCTGTGCTGTGTAATCCCTTAGGATGTGGGGCCCCGTTGCTCTATTTAAAAGGATGGAGTAAAAAGATAACCTGGGCTGAGTTCCTTTTGTAGGATAAAGCCTTCTTCCTTGGGAAATATTTCAGCTTTTCTGAAGTTTAATTGTCGGAATTTCTGGCGAGCCATCTATCTGGTCACCAGACAAATCCTTATGACTGGACATGGCTAGAGATGTAAGATACAGATTGAAGACCTTACGCAATGTAGTCAGGCTTTTTCTCTGATGGGCCAGATCATTGCCCTGTAAAACAGATGACTCTCAAACTTTCCTTGACCGCATAATGATACATTGTGCTTAACATGCATCCGTTAACAATATGGCTTTGTTCAAGCACATTGCTATAAGAAAGATGACATTAATACTTCAAGATTTGGTGGGTTTCTAGAAGAACAGTGTTTTGGAAAGTCTTTGAACTGACTATTGTCAGAATGAAGAATGCCCAAGAAATTGTCAGTGTACTGATTACAAGCAGTTTGACATTTAGTAAGTTACGAAAGAAAACCCCACACCAACATACAGTTAGGGGCCATGTGCGCACAGATACTGTCAGCTAGATTTGAATGTCCAAAACTCTTCTGTCTGGTGATTCTACCAGCTACCTTCTTGACAAAACTGATAGATTTAGGTGTTAATAGAAATTACTTACAGTTTTCTTAATTAGCAAAGACCACAGAGTATTTGGAAGAATTACGGGTGTTGCATTTCTCCTTGCAATCTGGTCAAATTACAGATTGGAAACTGTTCTGGTAAATAATATTGCACACTAGTTTTTGAGTGGAAAGATGCTCTTTCCTCATTTCCTCTCCTCGCCTGCTTGAGGCTTCACTACATCTGAGGATGGCTCCACCAAACTGCTCAGGGAGTCATCTTTTTATGTGTATGCGCAGACAGCTTATTTTTTTTTTTTAATTTGTGCAGCTCTGGGTGTTCACAATGGAAGGTATTTGCTAGAAAAGCTCTATCTTTTTGTTTTTTCATAGTTATTGTATGTTAGTGAACAATGTATTTTCTTTTGAAAAAGTGTCACTCGGTAGAAAACAAAATGTCTGATTCTTTGCTGCAAACCTGATGGCAGTAGGCAGGGAAGCTAGTTTACAGATCAGTGTTAATACTATCCTGTCTTTCTCTGTGTTTTCTCTCCATGTAAAAATTGATTGGTCTAATGTATATTCTGATAAAGCCTGGGCTTTTGTTTTGGTTATGATGTGCGTAGGAAAAAGGTGAGCGTGTTCATATAAAAGCTCTGACTCAGGGTCCCATCACAGCTTTATTATAAAAGTTAACTTCTTCGTAACAACTATTTTTTTTTTTGTTTGAACTGGATTAACGTACGCTCCAGAATATAATGCCATTAACTTGAAAAATGAAACGTCAGATTTTGTGAAGACGCAGAGGATTGTGAAGCGTAATGCCGAGTTTCTCAAATTTCCTCAAACATTTTTTTAAGAGCATTACAAAGATGACTTTGTACGCATCCTCCCACAGTTGCCGCCTTGTTTGGGAACTTTTGTGAAAGGAAGCCATTGTCTGGGGCACTGATAGCTGCATATGCGCCAAGGATGTTTTTTTGAAGGAAAAACAGCTCCGAGCATAAAAATGCGACATGTTTCAACTTGAAATCAAAGCCAATAAGACCCAGATATTTTACCACAAGCTGAAACTATTTCCGTCTCCGGAGAAGAATGCAACATGAGGACCGGGTTTCTGTGCCCAGGTCTGGTGGTAGCGGACACCGTGTCCTCAGAGTAATTTGCTTTTCTGTTTCTGACGGTGACCTGGCTGTATTGAAGCAAAATTACGTTGGGATAGATGCGGCCTCTAGAATTTTTTAAATCTACTTCAAGTAGCTTCCTGAGGCATTTTAAATAGCATAAGAAGAGATTCAGCTGCTGTGAATATCAGTCAGGGCTGAGCAGACCCCTCTGGAGCCATCACCATGTACTTCACAGCTGCGTTTGTGGAAGAATTCCAAATTTGTTTTAAAAGTACCTGCATTTTTTTTTTTTTTTTAAATCTGTGATACTACAGTTGAGTACCAGGCACTGTGGGGCAACAAGATGTGTAATGCAAGCAGCATTTTTCGGCATTTCTCCTCAGGACTGGAAAGCCCTTGAGCGGCGAGGAGCAGAAGGGGCCGTGGCGCTGAGGAGAAGGGGCTGTGGCGAGCCTGTGGCCGCTCGGTGAGGAACCGGGCGCACCTCACAAGTCTCCTCCGTGCCCGGTGGCCTTCGGCACCGACCGGGCGCCCTGCCCAGGCTGCGCCATGCTGCTACTCACCACATGCCCCATCGATAGCCGGGGAAAGGAGGTCGTGAGGAGGAGGAACGCCATGCGCCAAAACTCCTGCACCGAAAGTCCCTTGGGAAGAAGCGTGTCCCTGCCATTCATCCCACACAGCCCTGCTTGCTCTCGCTTTAAAACGTACGTAAACCTTCCCACTGGCAGGGGAATGTCTGCTCAACAGCAGCAGTGGCCTGGCGGGCTCTGCCACAGCTGAGTCGTAACCAGCCTACAGCCAGGCCCAGGCCATCTTGTAATGGAGACTGCCAGATCGGCCCCGTTTCCCTGTCAGAATACTTCCCCTCTGTCTGGTATGACGTGCAAGAAACCATCAGAAAACTGTTACTTTGTGCTCTCGATAAAGTAATTTAATGGAGATAAACCTAGAGTACTAGTCCCTTTATTTTTGCGCTACAGTTCTGCCCTGTAAAAGTCCATGCTATTCTGTTGTCTGTGCATTGTTTGAAAAGTAATAATTTGTATGTCGTCTTGTAGACTAATTGCAGATAAAATTTGGGCAAACTTGGAACAGAAGGTTTTACAGGCCTCGCAGAGCAATTGCGCTGCTTTTTTTTGGCTGGGCTGTATGCCTGCATATCTTATAACAAACACGCACAGGCCAGTTGCAGGAAAATCCTGTCGATCAGGACCCTGAGCATCTCTGAGGCCGCAGATCCACAGTTAGCCTGTGGCAAGCATGCAGCATGCTTTTTCCCACCGAAATGCTAAGAGTCAGGATCTTGATGAAAGGGCACCAAGACAGCCTACTGGGATGCTCCGTTGTCTCAGCAAATTGATTATTCCCATAGATGTTATAAGCTTTAACAAATGGGTAAACAGGATCACACAAAGCTTAGGCTCATCCTCACGCCTTGCGATCAGTCTGGAGATTGTAACAAGTATTCCCACAAACCTTTGAAAGGCATGTGTGCTCTTGTTTTCAAAAAGAGTTGTCTACTTTTTGGGAGCCTTTCCTCCCTGATGTTGTAGCCCAGTGTGTTGCACCGGTTCTTTCTACAGCTGAGGCACATTCCTTTGTTGAAAGTGTTGATGTCGTTGCACCAGTATGCTGTGCTTTGCTTGTCGTTGTGAAGCAGAGAGTCGATGAACAAATGAACTGACCTCTCATGGGCACACTTCACAGTTTGAGTGATGCCTGAAAAAATGCAAACAACAAAATTTTGCATGCCCTTCTTCCTCTTTACCGTTTCAACAGCAGTGGAGTACAATAACCAACTATGAACATATGTTACTGTTTTCCCCCCACCCCTTTTACTACTAAAACATCATGATTTTACCTCAAATCATACCTTGTAGCAACTTTATTTTTAGGGTCATCCAAAAATAGTCTGTCTGAACCCACGTGATAATAAAATTGAATAATTTGCTGCTTAGACTTCTCTAGCCTGAGTATTTAAGACTGTCAATATGAACCTTGATTTCATTATCCTGGCTGTTTTGGTTAATATGAAATACAACACAATACTCTTTCAGATCATGCCTCATTAAAGACAGCAGTTGAGTGGTGGAACACTGTTGTCTTGTGGATGCTTACGTGATAATGTCATATTTTGTCCCTATCGGAGAGACAAGCTCTTATGTTGAAATGAATTTTGCTTACAGCTACTACTGGGGAAAAAGGAGAAAAAACTGTATTAAATACATTAAAAATTATTAAATACATAGATCTGCTTTTGCAAGAAGTATCTTTTTCTTCCTTAGGTGTGATCAAATTATTTTCTTCTGTGTAATTGGGATATATCATGAGGTACTGTTTTTACGTGTCTTCTCTGATAAGCGTTCTAGCTGATGCTTGGTCTCACATTTGTCACGAAATATCTGCTAACGAGTAAGGCCTACTTTTAGATAGTGTGATGATAGCTGAGAAATGTTTTTGCGATGCAGCATGCTGGGTGAACAGTAGTCTTTTGGGGATTTTCAGTGAAGAGTTCTGGTTGTCGCTGTGCATCAGTACCTTATCTTTTTTCAGTATGTTGCATCAGCTACTCTATGCATTTATGTTTAGGTACCTCGGAATTAAGCTGCTATATATAAAACCTAGCCTGGAACACTGGCAGTCAGGTCCTAGAGAGAGCATCATCTGTGCAGCTGAGGGACGGGGAGTTGGGAAAAGGTGAACTAAGGAGGTGAGTAGTACAGCCCTGTGTTTTATTTGATTTGAAATAATTAATTGCCCGCTAGATGAGCCTGGCTTAATTAGAATAAGTTTTCTCATTTCCTCTACCGCTAAAACAAATACCTTTGAAATTATTCAGAAGTGCTTGACAGCAGGATGCTCATGGCCTCATTTTCAGAAGTGCTAGGCAGCCAAGTTCCTTACTGGAGTCGGTAAGAACAGTTTGAACTCGATACATGTAAAAAATCAGTAACCAATTTCTAGAAAAGAAATTTCCATGCATATAATGGGAAATAATACTCCCATTAGATACCGTTTATGACCACAGCGGTATGTAAAGGTTTCCCAGAGACAGCGTCAGTGCAGCTGCAATGCTGCCTTCCCTTTTGTGCCACTGAGTCTTACCAGTAATTCCGTATTGTGCAATGTGGTTATACACATGCATGATGTGACAGCCAGGCTGAAAGGTGCCTCCATTGGGATAAAAGTCGAAATGAGCCACAGGCTGCTTGATGCCAACACTGAGACCCATGTGCTGTTTAGTGAATGTATGAATTGCGTCTACAAAGTTTGCATCATCTGGAGATAAACGGTCTGTTGGCGACATTCCTTCAAACAAGGGACCGGCAGGGTCAAGGCCTGCAATAAATGCAAATAATCCAGTTGTGATATAGTGCAGATGGGCTGTTCTTTTACTGTTATGCGAAAAGCCTGTGATAAATACTTAAAACCAGACAGCACTGGTACTTTACAAGGTCTTTCACTGATAGAAACAATGCTGGGAACACTTGTCCTGCAGAAGGTACCTGGTTACACCAAAAGGTAAAGTAAACACAGGTGCTGTAATAAACAGTAACTGCTACATGCACAAGGACACAGGCCCAGAGATAGATGTGTTTGTTATAGACAAACCATGCTCGCTACGGCTTTGTCACTTGAGGGATGTTTACTTAATTTTGTTCTTTCATACTCTAGAGGTCATGCATTTCAGAGGCCCTTTTGAAGACACCAGTCCCACAACAAGGTTGACTTTTAGCCCACATTTGTGACCTGAAACTTTATAAAGCTTCGCTTATTGCTTAAAAGAGCTATATGTCTGCTAGATGTTGTTTATAACAATTTTTCAACTTTAAAAGTCTTTGAGGCAAATTATTACAGTATTCAGAAAAATAATATTTCACTTAGGGATTCTTGCTGCGTTTTAGCTTGCTAGATATTTTTGTATGGTGCTCTTTTTGGTTGGGAACTGATTTATGGAAAAGAACTCCCTGCGCAGCTTAAAGCTGCTTTTCAGTTTTGAGGACAAGCTTCTAAATTTGAGATTCTTCAGCTGGTGTTATAGACTAATGTATCTGCATAGATGTAACTGGACAAGACTAATAACACAGACTACAAGAAGGGATGTCACCCCGAAGGCATACTTTTCCTTTTATTTTTAATAGCTTTTATCACTATGATTTTTTGGAGCTTACTGTTGCAAGTCTGAATAAATTTTGCTGAAGAGCGCATATAGCCGTCACAACAAAGAATGTGTTTTAATGCTTTTTATTGATCGATTATCAAGGTTTCATGTACTAATATGGTTTGAACAAGCAGTGCTGAAGAGCTAAGCTCTTCCAGTGTATACACAGATGTAGTATCATGACACATTGTGTAAAGTCAGCTTCTTGGCATGCAGGCACTCTCAAAAGAGCTGATTTTATAAGAGACTGTGGTATGTGGCAATGAATCCAAGATCAGAATTGGGACTTCAAAATACAGTCACGCATGTTTGCCTCCGTCCCAAATCAGATTAAAGTAAAATGTTTTCTCTGGTAACTTAAACGTAGCTGACGTGGTCCTCATGTAATATGCACTTCTGTTTTGGTTTGGGTTTTTTTTTTTTAAGCTGTCGCTGTGCATTAGATGTGGTACTGTATACAGTGTATCAATAACCTTATAAATATATTTTCATTACACTCATTATTAGTACAGTTACAAAAAATTACAGAAGGTTCAAAATGACACTAGTCAAAACAATGAAGTGTTCTGTTAATTTTGTTTACTTTAAGCATTGATTAGGGGTGTTCTAATATACGCTTCTTGTAAAAATGTAATCCAGAACTGTCTTTTTTGCCACAGGAGAACTGACTTCAATTCACTGTATGAGCAATGTACCACAGTTGAAAGCTCAAGCACAATTAGACAATTTCCTTAATGTAATTTTCTTTTTCAAATGAGTTGGTAACAATGAACAGCGTATTTGAATGGCTTTGGGCCAAGATAGTGACCAAAGATCCAAGGTTCGTGGCTAACGTTGAGTTCAAGGTGTTACTGGGAATAGATACAAGATAAATTCAAGCAACATACAACTTGAAACTTTGGTTTATGATTTGTAATCCCCAGACTTGTATATTCTTTATGGTGTAATTTGGGCTGAGGTAGGAAAGATAAAAGCTAGAAATGGTATGATACTTCATTTTGAAAAGTGTTTTCATTAAATTTTCTAAAACTAATTTCTAAACCAATGGGATGAAACTTCTAAACTGTGGCAAATATTGCTATTCAACAGCTAAATATTGATATGACTTTGATATATATCTGTGTAACTTAAATCAGTTGACTGTTACATTTCTTAATGTTATAAGTCTTACCTGTAATTCTTCCGATCTTGTTCGTACCACTGATAAAACTTCCAGCAAATCCTGAAACATGAGCTCCTAGGCTGTACCCAATCAGATGAGCATTGCTTCTGGAAAATTGAATAGATTCCTGGAAGATAGCAGCAGCTTGATTTATATGCAGAAAATGTGAAAAGTAAACAGTGAATTACTTACTACAAGCTAGGAATGCCGTGAATTACAACACAAGAAATTTGCATGTTTATGATGGAGATCAAATGAGGTGCATGGATCATGCATGACATTTCTTTGCTGGCTGAATGTTATTCCTTGCCTCCTTTTCATGCAGCAGGAAAATGCCACACATGTAGGCACTGCTACTTAGGTGCTATGCTCAGGAAAACCATCAACACAGATAGCAGGAGTTTTGTTACTTTTTGTTGCAAGTGATGCAAACGTGCATTGCCTTTTGTCTGCGGTCTGACCATAAAATGGATATCTGTCCTTAAACTTCAGTGTAAAACAATCTTTCATAGAAATTGCCATGCTTTTTTTGCCTGAGATACTAGCACAAGCCAAATTAGAAGCCAAAGTATGAAAACATTGATCAGACATGTTAAGTGATATGGCAATGACATTTCTTGGACTGATTTGTACAAAACTGGGTATCTGATCTGAAACAAACCTATTGAAGCAGAATTTGCCTCAGGCCCTTCTTTCTACTTGATCAATACTCATTTAGATCTTAAGCATTTCACCTGAGCTTCACGGCTCAAAGTTTTTCTGACTTGTAAAGACAACTGTGGCATGTTTTTCTTGCAGGCAAGGCAAACCTCTGTTTTAATTTCATTGTGGATATTGCCTGTCCCAGTGGAGTGGCTTTACCATCTTGATACCTGTCTCTTGTGAAGGTAAGGTGAAACTTGGCAACCTTCTTTTGAGAGAGGCAGCTCTTAGAAATCACAAGATCTTACCAATTTTCTTGGCAGGTGTTATTGGGATGGATGCTATTGAGGTTGTTACTGATCGTGCCCTATTAACTCTTGGACTAAGAGTGCTAAGATTTACTTTATTTTTGTTCTTTATTAAAATGTTGCAGAGCACTGCAGTTCTTGTTACATCCCTTGAGGGTATTTCTGTCTGTAAGCAGACAGAAACATAGCGGAAAAATAGTTATGGGAGTTGGAATGAAGGGGTTTTTAACTGTTAAATTCAGGAGGGATGCTTCTCAACAGAAGGAAGGTTTACTGCTTGAACACCCTCAATTGAACGCTGTGAAAATTTGTGGTATGTTTAAATCCTGGAATATATCGTGGTACAAGAGAAGCTACCTACAATGCTGGAGCGAGGAGTCATTTATTCAAGCCTCGATTTGTTTGCTGTCTTTAATGTTGACAATGTGATGTGTCCTCCTGGGAACTGAACAAAGTCCACCATGTGATTCATTCAATAATTAAACAGCTTCAAAATACGACTTTAGGTTCCAGCAACTTAAACTGCATTTGATCAAGAGCTAAGGTTTCTTGTAGTGTCACAACAAATAATAGTGACTCTGGCTCTTTTGCCTTCTCTTTTGTACCCGTTGTCCCTGACTGGGCATGGTCCCTGACAACTTCTAGCCCTGCCATTCCTGTTGAAAGCAGCTTAGCCCTTAAACGATATTTGCTTCAGCTTTGCAGTGTATTTCCCTTCCACCTTAAGTTCCCCGTATTCAAATTAATGTATTCAAAAATTCATTGTGAGGTACAGAAGTATAACTTCATTTCAAATTAGGCATCTTAAGTTAGTACTAGAGATAGATGAAATTAGAGTTGCTTAGGGTGCCTGGTTTGTATGAGTGATTCTCATTCTTGTGTTTGCTTTCTGCCTTTTCTTAAATGGTGCTGGAGACCAGTGATCCCTTGCAGACATGTCTGCAGCCCTTTCAATCCAGCCATGGCCACTGTTCCCTATGTAACAGGGGTTTTGATAAGTAGTCATTATATTAGTGTGGCTCCGCACTCACTACTGCCTCCGTGTCATCTACCTTGTGAGGCATGTCTGTCCTCTTAAAAGGTCTGCCTTTACGTTCTGGATGTCTATGCCATTATTTTAGAATAATCTTTGGGGAACTGAGGCAAAAATTAGACACAACGTCATACTTGAATTCTGTATTAAAAGCAGAAATTAAGCACAGATAACGTAAACCCAGTCTACTGAACTAACCACTTGCAAATGATAATGTGTGCTTGCTTTCAAATTGTGGGACGCTGTCTATGCACATGCTAATTGAAAAGGTAAAGTAGCATGAAATTATCTCACCTCTAAAGATATATTAAAATATTTTTATAAGCAAGGCCACTTGCTTTTTCTGTCTTGCATGATGAGTTTTATGAAGTCACATGAAAGTTTATGGAAGAAAAATTTGCAATGTATTAAGGAAATGTCAGTGATTGCTGGTTAAATGCTGTTCATTCCATAGTATTTCAGAAAGGCGGTAGAAGCATAAGAACAGGTAAACAGGTCTTTTCCAGACAAACATGTGTTGATCTGGGGGCTCCTACCTCCAGCCATTCCAGGAAGTCTGCTATCTCCTGTCCTATGTAGCGTGTATTTTGTACAGCAATGGGATAGTGCTGGTGAGCAAATGTAAGCCAATCTGCAATGATCACGTTAATTTGTTTATGCTGAGACTTCAGAGCTGCTGCCATTTTCCAAATCCAACCTTCTAACATCCCATCCACCTGTTTTATTTAAAAAAAAAAAAAAAGGAAAAAGAAAAATTCGTAAGGGAAAGCAATCTCTGCCAAATATTTCTTGTGAAAAGCTCAAGGAAACGAAAACCATAATATAAACAACGAGGGCTTAATGCTGATAACTAGGTTTTAGGGGCTTCAGCGTGCTTCAGTGATGAGAATATTTGGGGTTTGGTGGACAAAAAAATTAAGAATCTGTATAAGAACTGTATAATAATTAAATGATGTCCCAAAGTATTTTCAGACGTCCTGAGATAATTGGTATTCCTGATTGAAAAGAAAGACAGAAACACCCAGAAAATTTTTGATTTCTTTCAAGAGCAGCTGTCTCTGTAAATTTAAGCTAAAAGGGTTGGAGAGGGAGGGAAGCTTGAAGGTTGCAGACCACCAGGGATTTACCTTCTACAGCCATTCCATTTTGAGATCTGCTTTTTTTTTTTTAAGTCATTCTTTTTTTAAGGACCTGATCACAATTTCCTTACCAGCATCAAAGACTGCTTCTGATTCAATGGACCAGAATTATTATTTAATCTATGAGATTTAATGGTTGCCCTAGTTGCATGTCTTTCCTCAATTGATGGAACATCCTTATATTTTCTGGTGTTTTAATCGAATTTGGGAGTCTCGGTTCTGGGTTTCCATACATATTCCTACAAGAGCCCAACATCTCTGCAAATTAAGTTACTGTGCATGATTAACTTCGATGGCAGTAGCCTCAGGTCCATGGTTTGTCTTTAAGGTAGGGTATAGGTTTTGAAGAGATTCTTATTTGGGAGGCCTGGCAAAAGTAATCTGGGGCAATATTTTGTCCAAAGTCAGCTCTGCTGTTATTTGTAAAGGGTGTTATATGCGTCAGGTAGTGTTCAAAGTTCCTCTGCATATTTGCAGATGTGCAAGAAAGATCCATTTTGCCACCTTATGTGATGGCATTGATTCTATGAGAATCAAGGACCTCTTAAAATGACATTATTTCTTATCCTGCCTTTTCTTTGGAGTTGGTTTGTTTTTTTTTTTTTCCAACGAGAGGTGGATCGAAAGTCACTCTTAGTACTGATATGCTTTTGAGAAAGGTTTTCATGGTGGATTTTTTTTTTTTACAGTTTAGCTGGAAGCAGTTCGGTGATAATTCATTGATGTAGAAGCCTTCACTTTCAGCTGAAGGGGCTTATAGAGAAGTTCTCTTTAAAGGTGTATCAGTGAGAAAGATGTGGGGAGATCGTGTGCACTTCTTTTCAATAAGTGTGTAAATATCTGGCAGGGAACATATCAGAGAAATGAAACTGGTGTTCAGTCCTCCAGAGGCACAGCACATTAATTCAGCTACTTGTTCGAACTCTGCTGGCTTTAAACCAGGGCTGAATCTAATCCTTGGCATGGGACTCCCATATGAAAAATTGCTTGTAGACTCTTCCTTCAGAATCTCACTGGGGAATATCCACTTTGTGTTATTTCTAGCCATGATTGCTACCAGGGAAATCCACCATCTTTCTAATCACAGCCTTTCTTCTGAAGTTACTTTTGGCGCTAGCATAAGGAGATGGAAAGTATATCAAATCAGATGTAGTTTTGAATTAAAAATAAAATGTGAGTTCATACCGACCAGCCATGGACTATCATCACCAGAGGAAGAGAGGCATTGAAATGGCATTTGTCAAGAGTCTCCAACTGATTAAAAAAAATCTGACATCCTTCTTCACTTGTATCTGTATAGAGTCGAAATTTGGTTTCAAAGTTTTGCTGGTCTTTCTTTGTTCTAGTGTGCTGACTCTGTGATTCCGGTGCCTCTGAAATGAAATCCATAACAACAGTCGTAATAGGATGGAATCTAAAACCTGAAGAAGTTACTAGTGAAACACAGTTTATAAGACAAAGTAAACTAGTAAGATTGAAACTCTAGCTATGTATAATTACTCCAAGTAGGCCTAAGATGTACATTTTGGGTCAAAAAGCGATCTCTTTCAAAATTTGAGATGGCCTAGATGTGCCTCTGAGGCCACCTATTTCAACAATAACAATTGCACAGGAAATATTAATCTCAGTGCCATGGGCCCTTATAGAATGCGTAAGTGTTTTAAAAACACAGTACAGATGTTGTGACTTTACAATGTTAGTTCATACACAGGCAGACACATTCATAGGCCATTAACTCTGCAAGGCATATTTTACTAAAGTGCATTTGGTAGTAATTGCTGAGTAAGCATCATTACACTAAAATAACCATTTTATTCAGGGTTATAACTCTGCTTGGAGACTTAGGTGGCTGCTTAAAACTATTAGAGCACACTGCAAAAGATTCTTTTTCAATAAAAAGGCAAGAGGAAATTTTCTTGTTCTAGTTGTAGTATTTTTGGTGGTTTCGTTTTTAGATAAAATAGCTTGATAAATATAGGACAGCATTTTCAGAAATGTCTATTAAGTACCTGGGTTGGTATCTGTATTTAAGAAAGTGGGGTCAAGGTGAACTGTGGCCTTATCAACATTATGAGCTTAGAAGGAAAAACATGAATATAGAGAAATTGCTGAAAAATGGAGTAAAATAAAGCCGAAGCTTACAAAAAGCACGTTATGACATGCAAGTCTGGTGTTTCTTTCTAATAAGACTTCAGACTGTTTATTTTATTTATCTGAAAATAATCCATATAAGAAATTATTAGTTAAGCTAGAAAAAAATGGGGTTAATAGAAGAAAAGTTAGGGTGTGATGAACTAGACAAATAACAGGTTACAGTTCTTTGTGTTGGAACGGAAGCTTTTGGAGTGGAGTTTACTAACAGAGTTCCTTGGGGACTGTTTTTTTTTGGCTAATCTTGTTTTAATATTTTCATTAAAGAAGCAGGCAGGAAAGGTACAAGACTGACAAAATCTGGGAGGTGTTTGCTAATACTGAAGAGACCAAAAACATCTAAGATCTAGATGACCTTGAAAATACAGCAACAGGAACAGGTAGAAATCTCATACTGTGAAGTGCAAGGTCATACAGTTGGTAGGAATTTCTCTATAAATGGGGCTCATAAATTGGAAGGACACAAGGGTAAAAAGACTTGACTGTAGTAATCAGTAACAAAACTGACTGAGTCACTGATGTGGTTTGGCTGTGAGAAAGGAAAATATAATTCCAAGATGCATCAAGGAAGATGCTTTGCGTAGGAAAAGAGCATGTTAGTGCCAATAAGTAAAAGGCACTTATTAACCACGTACAGAACACTGTGCATAGGGCTCAGCACCAAGTTCAGGTGATACAAATGCAAGCTGCAACAGCTGCTCAGCAGCACCAATAAAATGGTCAGCGAGGAGGCTTTTGTTTTAATCACACGTAACGAATCATGAAATAGTCTCAGAGATGAAAATGAAGTATTTTATTCACTGAGAAAGAAGTTAAAATGATCTGTGTTGGAACTGAACTCACATTAGTTAAATTTTAGTTCTTACATTTTTCTTTCATAAAAGTTCCTTAATAGAACATTAATATTAGAAATATTTTATTGCATTTTATCTTCTAAGTCAGCACACTTAAATTTTGTTGTACCTCACAACTCTCATGTCTGTAGATGTTTTCAGAAAACATCTAAAATCATAGCATATTAATTTCTGTATTATATCTGTAAATGTATCCATTGTTGTCTTGACAAGATTTTGATAATTTACAAGGTGCTTCTGACATATTTACAGACGAGCCTTTATCCTGCAAGCGTATGTAGTGATGGGAAACTCCCATATTTATATATTTGCAGTAGTGACATCTTATAATGAACAGTACCAAGAACCCTAATATGAAAGCACGTTGGGTTTAGATAAGACTGTACTTTTGCCACATGTCAGTCTTGTTAAAAACTTTGTTTGAGGTTTTATTTTAGTATAATGATAAGACATGATCCAAACAGCATGTTTAATTTGGTTAAGTGAATGGCAATTCTGGCAAGAAAACTCCCAAACTGAACTGTGCTGGATGTGCATTGTTTTCTATTTGTCGCTAATTATTGTCCATTCCAAGTAACTCCAGGCAATGTTATGTTTCATAGCTAGAAAACATTATTGTAGAAAGTTGTTCAGCCTTTTACAAGAGCTGAAATTTTAAAAGTTTCAAAGTTAGTGAAGCTTTAGGTGTCAAAATTCTTAGCTTCAGTGTCTCACATTTTTCTTTAAAAGCACTTTTAACTGTGATAGTTAGCTAGGACTAATTCTGATCATCTCTCTGATACCAGCTCTATTTAAGAGCATTTTGTTGGATTTTTTTGCTGGGAGACGACTCGGTTTCTGAAGAAAGTAATATTATGAGCAAGTTAATCTAGAAAAAGAACTGAAAATTGGAAAGAGTTTCAGTGATGTTTGTATTCTTAACCTCCTGTTTATTCAGGCTTTGAGTAGTCTCTATACAAAGATAAGCATTGTGTTCTATTTTTAGCACAAAAAGAAAAACAATTAAAAAAAGTAACTTGTGCCTGTTCCATTGTACACATCCTTTCTTTGTTTTATGCCTTATTTTCATTTTCTTTTTGCTCTCTCAGTGTTTGTGCAATGCAGAGGTGCTCTGTCACTCTCCATATTGTTTGTACGTACTCCAGAGATCAAATCTAATAAATAGCTGTTTTCTTTATACATCAGCTGTGAAAGTGCTTGGGGTACTTTAATGGGTGAGCTTTTGGCTTGCCAGTAAGTCTGAGAGAGGGGATTAAAAATACAGTTTGAACTTCTTCATGGCTGTCAAAAGTTAAAAGTTCCAATAGAATCTTTTGTGTTATTAGACAAAGAACGGCTTCAATCTGTTAATCCATGTAATGACTTGGAGAAAGAAATAGTCTGAAGAGTTTGGCTTCTACAACAGGCTCTCACTAAAAATGTCATACCAGTGACTCAGTGACATAATCAAAGGGAACTGCAAAGTTTCATAGGTTAGTTTACAAAAACAACAAAATAAAACTGCTAAAAATTTTCCTGTGCTAGTTGCAGCAAAACTTGCCTAAAGATGTGTCAGGAACGAGGACAAAATATAGTAGGACTATATAATGTTAAGAGCAAAATTTTAATATTTGCGAAGTCATGCATTTTAAATTCATCTTACAGTACAGCATAAAAACTTTGATTAAAATTGGCGTTCCCAATTAAGGAAAGTAGCTTTTCTGGCTAGGAAAAATAATATTCAGCATCCTTCTTCCTGTCATGGAACTCTGCAGGAAGAGTTTCTCAATAAAGTCTCACTGAAGAGGCTTGAAGATGGTGTTTCAATGGCACCCACGTAATCCATAGGCAATTGAAAAATTAAGTAAACCTGAATGGATGCCGAACTTTGGGCCGCTGGTACGTTAAGGATACTTAAAAATCATACACATAAGCATGCATACACACCTCACTACCTAGAGACAACATATTTTTTCTGATTGCCTCCTGACCCTCACTGCAGCCTCCTTTCATGTTCATGGGTGGGTTTGTCTGAGCCTTAATAAGTCTCCTGTACCTTTTGGATGGCTTTTACTGCTTTTCGTAAGTGGAAATGTTTTCAAAAGAATGCTTATCTATTGTGATGTTATTTGAGCGTGACTAGTGTCCAACACATATAAGGAACATGTGACACAACTATTGTGGTCCTCAGAATTAGAGAATTCTGTTGGGAAATAGAGAAAAGGCAGTGACATGTTAATGATTTTTGTTAGGGCCATGGGAAGTGGTATATATCACAGATCCCCTCATTTCCAATAGCCAGATTTTTTTTGCTGCTTAAAAGAAGAGCTAATGACATGGAAGCCTTCAGGTCTCTCAATTTGACAAATGCTTCCCTTAGAGCTGTTCTTGCTAGAAGCATAGTTGTCCATGTTCCTGTTGGATATGGAAAATCCTCTTCACTAACTTCCCCTCTAAGGGAGAAAGCAGAGAATGTAATGTCTTGTTCAGTAATAGCAGAGCCATGATTTTTAAAAAATTATTTACGTGTTAGTAAGGAGGTTAGACCAAGATGTTATTTCTCCCTCTCTCTTTTAAAATTAGAACACTTTCCCAAGGAAAAGTAATTTGAAAAAACACCCAGCATTGAATTTATGGCAAATACAAGAACTGTAAAATATGTTCAGAGTATTCCGTATATACAGATCATTGTTCAGTACAATTTGTTTGCTTGGTGGCCTAAGGCACAAAGGAGTGCAACCTACTCTGAGAAGCTGCTTATATAAAAATAATTGACGAGTCCTTTGTCAGTTCATTTTAAATTCTCTACTTATGCACATCCTGCTGCTGTTTATTTGAAATTGCCTCTTTTGAAAGCATTTGGGCAGGTGGTAGAGAACAGATACAAACAGTTTCAGTTCCTCAGAGTGCCTTAAATGGGGGTATTTGGGGATCTGGAGAATAAAATGAGAACATCAAAAGAAAAGTCTTGCTAAAAAACCTTGGAAAAGATGATGAAACATTAAATATAATCGTGTTTTGGTTTCTGCTTGCTGTTGTGTGTCTTAGCTATTCAGAGACATATCTCTTAAGTCACCTATGAATCACATAATGCATTTATATTTAATAGTTTCAAGAGAGGGAGAAATAAATGTGGTGTAACCTGTCCTGTAAGAGACAAAAACTAGTAGCTTATCCTTTTGCTTTCCTCTAAATTATCTGTTTATTATTTACATATTTCAGAGTATATATTTTTATTCCTCCTCTTGCTAAATTTGTGTTTCTGTCATTGGTTTTGAACACTGGGTTGCTTCAAAATTCTCCGACAATTCACTTCTTTTTGATTCTTGTGCCTTACTCTCTTAATCTTTCTCTTCCATGTAAACCCCTTCTTTACTATGTGAAACTTCAAAACTTATTTTTCACATCTCCTTTATTTAGAATCAAGTATTGAAGTGATGGTTGGAACAGAAGGCAAAGAAATAACACCCACCCTCCAAACTGTTAACTGTTCCTTTTGTCTTTTTATATCAGGTGAACACTTCATGCAAGAATGCTGGTTCTCAAAAGCCTGATATCTTTTTTATTGTTTGATTAAATTCCTCTTTTCTATCCTTCACTGTGACATAATTTAAAAATATTAGTCAGTTCTCCATTAAAAACATGAGTTTAAGTACAATAATCAATAAGCTTGTGAGACTGTTGTTGCAAAGAACAGGGAAACCAGCGCACAAAGAAACCAGCAGCGCCTCTTTGTTTAGAACTCAGCTGCTGGGTTCTGGGCCGATGCCCTGTGCAGAACAATCCGTCCAAATCTCTCTCTCCTCTTTTGAAAAGGATGCAGAAGGATGCACCAACCACACAACCATCGAACAGCTTGCATTATTTACAGGGTAACAAATATAGTGTCCTCCTTGTTTCCTCATCTAAAGTAAAATACTTCTAAATACGAATGTTTAAGTGCTACTTGTGCAATGCAGGGTTGCTAAACTGAAATTAGTACCCCAGTGGTTTAGTCTGATCTAATCTGAATTTTTCGAACATAAATACTGGGAAATCATTACAGTATGTCCTTGCAGGAATGCTTTGGACTAGCACATAATCCAGATCTCAAATTGTTACTATAAATTAATGTTAACTAATAATCATCTCTCCTCCATCTGTTACCTAACCAAAACTTTCATATTTTCAAGTAAGATGTAAAAGCAGGTAAATGTTGCAAAAATACTTTTGCCCTTCATGAAAATGCTTCCTTTCAGATATATGCATGACTAAATCTTTTTGGCCAGGGTTTCTGCCAAGGTAATCAGATGCTGTTTTGGAGCTTGCATTTCCTTTTTCTTGATACTAAACGCAAAAAGAAGAAATAGTCACAAACTGCCTGGATGAAATATATTTGTTCGTACAGTATTATCAGATAGAGGAAGGGGCAAATGAATAATGACAAATGTAAAACTAAGCAGATTAGGACTTTTCAGCCAGGAGACAAGACAACTAAGAGTAATATTGAGAGAGGTCTATAAAATCATGAATGACCTGGAGAAAATAGAGCAGAGATCACTTGTATGTCTCTCCCAGTACGAGATTTAAGGATTATTTTGGTAACAAAATATTTCAATAGCAAAAGATGATGACATGGTTCTTCTTGAGACGTGTAGTTAATCTGAGGAATTCCTTGCTGGGTATGAAGTGAGTATTAAGCATTTATATAAGATTAGTTGGAAAACTGGAAGTGTCTATGTATGAGAAATCCCGTGAGGATTACTAAACACATAGATACCACCACTTCCTCGGGGAATCCGTGAACTGAAAATGGTTGATGACTGGGAGAGTACGTGGAGGAAGTGCTATAGATATATGTAAACTTTCCCTGCTGAGGATGCGTCTGCTTCTGGCCACTACTGCAGGCGGTTGAACTAGATGGAACTTGGGTTTCATACACTGCAGCCACTCTTATGTTTGATGTAGACCTATCTGGCGTTACTTTTGGCTAAGGTTTTGGCTGGTTTTTGAAACAGGGACAACCTGTGAAAAATAACAGGTTTTGGAAATATTTCAGTTCAAAACTTTTTTCCCCTCTACATCCAAGTTATCAGGGTTAATATTTGTTGTTGTTCAAAATTGTTAATTGTCTGGAAGTATTTGTTAATTTTTAGTAATTAAAAAAATAATGTGAAATCATAATCGATCAACAGCTATTTAGGCTAATTTATGTTGAAACGTTTGGAACTTTGATTTGCAGTTTTGTTGCTGTTGAGTTTTGTCTCTTTATCTAGTTTGGGCTGGAAAATGTTCTTGGGATATGAAAATATTTTCCTGTTTAGCTCTAGTGAACAGTCAAGTCAGCTCTTACCATGGAAGAGATGGACAAGATCTAAACAAGAAATATAGATCAAAGGATTCAAAACTGTACATGCACTTGCTTATAACGTCGTAATTCAGAGCATTGTTTTCTTCAATTTTATTTCTAAGGGACCAGGACAAAACCTCTATTACTTATGTGTGTATCCCTTGGAACCATTTCACTTGTACTGACACTATCACGACAGGTGTAAATTTTTATTAAAAAAAGACAGTCTTGCAAAAGATAAGACATTTTTGGAATTGTATTTTAGGATAGCTGTGCTGGAAGTGGGAGTTCACTTTCTTCCTGTGGCCTTACTTATTTTGCTGTGTGGTCCTGCAGTGAAATCGGTTGTCTGGTGCCAACTTGCTGTGTCAGAAATTCAGCATAACTTCTGGATCACAGCGTTCCGCAGGATGAGAAGAAACGAAATATATGCAGCAAGAATGTGTGTTTGAAGCTCAGAAAAAAAAATAATGGGGAAATTAGAAGAATGAAAAGATAGAAACGTTGGAAACCTTAGAATATTAACACAGGAAGATGTTACTGAGTGAAATTCACTCCCTGGGCCATGGGACAACCCCCCAGGCCAGACTGCTGCATAATAGCTATATTCCCCAAAAGGCAGAGCTCAGGTGGTGGGTGTAGGCACAAGCATGGTATTCTTATGCACAGCTAGCCTTGTCTGCACAGAGAAGTTAGTGAATTGTAGGTTTACTTACAATTTTTTGGTACTAGCTATTCTCACAAACTCCCCTTGTGAATATTTATGCTTGGCATCATTCTGATACTCAGAAAAAGACAAACGCCTGTCTCAGAGTTTGCATAAAAACAGTGGGAATTGGAGAGGTCAGTGGTGCATGGAAGATGATTGAATGTTACAGTGGAAAGGAGGGGGGAAAAAAAGGAGGGAAGGGGGAGGGATTTGGGTGAGTTTTAGCCTTAGGACTGTAGTAGCAATTGCAAGGAGATGAGATGGCTCTCCAGCACCAGGCAGGTTAAGTGGGGGAATCTGTGTAGCTTGAGTATAATTACATCCTAGTCTACCAAAGTGGCCTTTGTTCAATTCAAGGAATAGGATTAAGCATCCAAAGGTCTCAGTCTAAGAGTGGTGACTTGGCATCTGATCCCTTAAAATTTCTGTACTTCCCTGAAATCTGTATTTTAGACGAAATATAGGGAAAATTTTTAAGGATATGTTATTGGGAGGTACATTTTACTTTAATCAATCTCTGCTCCCATTCTTCTTGTTTCCTTTTCTCTTGCCTCTCAGATAGGGCCCTGTTTTTCCATTGTGTCCTTTGATTTTTTTTTTTTTTTTTTTAGAGAGTTGTTTTCTGTTTACTGGCTTTGTCTGAAAGCCTTAGTTAAGCCAAAATAGCTGAGGGGAAATCCTGTTTTTGCAGCACACAGGAACTGTTTGCTTTAACAATCACTAGGTGTGTTCATCTAAGCAAGAGTTTGATGGTTTCACTGATATGGTATCAAAAGGCTTCAGTCATTTTAAGTGTATCCTGAATTCCTTCAAACTCATCTTATAAGTACAGGCATTCACTGTATAATGTTTCTTATAAAACCTCTGCAGTGCACACCGTTTACAAAAGTTATCTCCATGCAATTATGTCTAAAAATGAGACTTCTTATTAAACATGGAATTAATTTTTTTAAAAAATTAGACTATTTAAGAGGAAGGAAAACTTACTGTGGACATATTTAAAGTAGATTCTGCATATTGAACCAGTGTTAGATTTTTATTATTGCTGTCATACAATTTTTGGTGTGATTTTCCTTGTATAGGTGAACTGAGTCCAGATTATAACAATTGCTATTGCTTGAGCCATAGTTCACAAAAATTTCTGGAGTACTTTTCTCTAGTACAACTCTCTCTTAGTAAAAGTGGTCACGCAATGGTGTCCTACAAAGATTTGTTAGCATGTTTGGGGTGAGCCATTATCAAAATTGGCAAAGCTGTTGCTGAGCTCTGCAGGGCTCTCCAGGAGTCCTGTGAAAACTATATGCAAGATATTATTTTGTGAAATACTTAATACTATAATGCATTGTACAATGCAAAAAGTCATTAAAAAGATTAACAGCATATAAAACTTTTATTAGTAGTTTTATCCATTTTACCCGTAAGGCCAGACACCCTTGCACACTGTGATTCCAATCACAGAGACAGGATGTATAAAAATGATCAAAAATGTATTTTAACAGTCATGATGCTAAGGTCCAGTAAGTTAGATGACTAGGCAGCTGGTTTGTGTTCCATTCAAAGCCTTAAATCTCAATTTCAAATGAGAGAAAGCTGGCTCTCGGAAGCACTGCAAGGGCAAGCAGTGCTGGAATTTTAACCTGCTACTGCAGCAATGGTGAGAGTTCTGCTTCTGGGCTTCTGGCAGTATTTGGGTTTTGGGCGTAACATTGCAAATTTGGGACAGGGAGAGGAAGAAATACTTGTTTTTTTTCCTGATGACTTAAAAAATTGTAGGTTTTGAAGCTGTTCCAAGTCCAAAAATCTGGAAAGGAGTAGCAATAAACACATATTAGAGGGCAGTAAAGTAGTATCTAATGATATATTCGAGTATTATTTGGTCCATAATTATCCCTTATAGCTTTGTAATTTGTATAATTATCTTATGTAGTGTTGTGTAAAGTGCATACACACAGAGAAACGTACATATATATATATTTATAAAAATCTGTACGCAATTGTTAAATACTATGTATAAATACTACAATGCTTATTTGTACTCGATAAAGTATATGGCATTCCCCTCATTTAATATGAATGAAATATTATTTGGGCATTTGTATTGGAAGGTTCAAGTGTTTGACATTCAGAGACCATATACATAAAATGTCCATGAATGTTTCTAAATCTTGGCTGCGCATTTATGCATTGCTGAACACTTTTTACAGGCCCAGAGCATGGCTCTTAAGGCAGGTGAAGGACGTGCTAACAGAACAGCTGCGGTAGCGTGGGTAAACCTGAAAATGCTTGTTACCTACAGAGGTGATTAAGCTACTTTCTTTCTGAATCTTTCTCACAGTATAAGCGATGATGACTGCTGATTTGAGCTGCCAAAGGATGTCTGTTCAGAATATGTTGCAAAGGAATCTGTAATTATTTGGAGTAATGTAATCTTCCCATGAATCAGGATCTCTCCTTTAAGAAGCTCCCACTTGCTCTTTCCTGAGTATCTATAGCTTTCTTTTTGCTATGACCTAGTGCCTGTATCTGTATAAAGCCTTCTACTGTTGAAGAGACATTGCCTACTTGAGAAGTGTGTTTGTTTATGTAAACATTGTTCTAGAGACACAAGTGAATGTATGCCCCACTTAAAGCCTAATAATTGGCACCCTTTAACCCAGTGCACAGCCCTTCCAGTTTACGCCCCTTAGCACCATAAGGGTTTGGGTCTCTGGAGAAAAGGGACATGCTGGCTTCACAGGGGCAGAGGAGGAGGAAGGCATAGGAGATGCTAGGGCTGGAAGAAACCTCTGGGTCTGCTGGAATCTTCCCCAGTCCATCTCAGTGAGACTAACTTGAATAAAGCTGGAGGACGTGGTTACTCCATAGACATAATTTGTTGATTATCTTTCTTTTTTGTATGCGTTAGTGTATGAAAAGAGAGTATAAAAATTCACATACCCATAGATGGGCAAGCACAAAAAGCAAGAGAGAAACATGTGGGCTTTTTGTTGTTTTGTTTGTTTAGGTTTGTTGGTTTGTTTTTTTTTTCTTTAAAAAAAAGCATGTCTAGACAGATAAAGTTTGTTGACCAAGCAGTGACTAAAATGATGGAACCTTTCCTGTGTGTGTCCATCACAGAAAGGCAGAGACTGTTCCTTTGGACATGATTTCAGGAAATTATTTGTTTGTCAACTGCCTTTCATTTTAATGGGTGTTGCAAGTACTCGGCACATTATAGGATTGGGCTATTTGTTTTCTTTGGATTTCTGTTTTTTCTTGCTAGCCTGTTCTTTAACCCTGCCATCTAGCTCTTCTGAAATCGGTTCTCCTTTCCTCCTTCCTTCTGAGCCAGTGCTGTCTGCTCACTTGAAACCTTGGTTGAGATAAAGCAAGAACTGGTAAGATGACTCTTCCTGAAAAATCTGTGATCTGACTTTATGCGGCATTTTATTATTTTTTTTTGCCCAGTTTTACAGGTCATCTGAAGGCAGCTGGGAGGAAGGAGAAAATCCAGATTTAAACTCGGGGATAAAAGTATATGAGGAGTACAAAGCCTCATTCTTCAGGGCATAAGTCAACCACTAATTTCCTGGATACATTTTTAGAATTTTTTTTTCTGGGTTATTCGGTATTGATTTCTCTCTGACCAGATTTTTGGAGTGTCTCTGGTTTGATCAGTTCTGTCTGTTCTTGTAGACTAGGTGTTTGGGCTTTGACAACAGTATGTCAGATTGCGGGAAATTTTAACATTCACTTTCAGTTGGATTATTTTTTATTTACATGTTTGCTGTTTTATCAGTTGCAGAATGACATGAACCAAACTGTGAGCAATGAGGTTGCTTTCCGTATTTTGAATACATAGAAATTGATGAACAAAATCACTATGTTCCGAAGTGAATTATAGTATGACTGTTATGCATTTGTTTTCTAGGACACCTAAAAGCACACATAATTCTTTCAGTTAATATGTCTTAATTATAGGTGGCTAAAACCTATTGTGAAACAATTGGGAAAATGAATAAATGTATGAACTGCAAGTATTATTTGAAAGTTTGGAATTCCAGATCTTAAAAGGTGTCTCCCAATAATTTGCACTAAGTAGGAGCTGTCAGCAGACAACAGGTTCTGCACGGGTAGAACAACCCAGGAATGCTTATGCTGGCCATGATGTTTTTGATCTGTGAACAGAGAGTTTCTGTTTCCCAGTCAAAGTCTTTTTGTGAACGTGTTCCTGATCATAAAAACTATACTTTGAGAAAATTTTTTTTTTTTCTCATGGCATTGTTTTCCTACTCGGGATGGGGTTTTATTTTATAACTGTTTTCCATGTTGGAAGTGCAAACTGTCTTAATTCATCAACTGCTATTGCTCATTTTCTCTAAACTCCTTCCAGCTTCACAAATGTATGAATACGAGAAGAGAATTCATTCTCCGGAGTTTCTTTGATCTCTGCTTGTGATATCTCATTGGGGAAAAATTTATCATAAATTAACTGAACCATGAATGAGCTGTCGAAATTCTTCACATGTTGTTAGATTTGCTGGTGGATGGTTAATGAAACAGCCTTGTGTTCTGTCACCAGGAACTGTACAGCAGAATCCAACAGGGCAGCACAGTGAAAATATGCTGAACTGAAGTTTGCTTTGCAAAGCAAACTGGATCTGCTTTAGTGGAGAAAATCCAGCAAACACGGAGAATATTAAATTTTACTGTAAATTTGTGGAGTTTATAAGTTGGAAGTACGAAATCTTTTCACAAGGAATGTCCATTTTGCTAATTGAGCTCTCATCTTCCAGGAGTAGAAATGTAGGGATTTTGGTTGTGATATTTGCTGGGATTAGAACAGAAAAATCCTCCATAAACTTAAAGGTGAGGATGGGATCATTAAACAATGGATGTATTGAATCTGACAGCCTGGAAAGCACAAACAAAGAATCAAGAGTTCAGTTGCCAGATGGTGAAAAGGAAGTTGTTCAGAGTTGATCACGCAACAGCAAGGGTAACAAAAGGCCTGCAAATTTCCTTTTGAAATCAGTGGGAGCTGGGCGTACTTGGTACCCTTCATGTGTGCTGACCAGTTTGTGGACTTTCACGTCAAGAGTTTTCTCTGCTGTTGTAGGAACATTAGTCCACTTAACAGCTTTGCTTGATGATCAGGGACATAGCTTCTGACTACTATACTGTTGTCAGATTTTATATTTCCTAGTTTCTTTCATGTCCAGGAAGTGAGTGTGAAGTGCACAATATATGTATATACGGTATTACTGAATTACAACTGCTAAGGTGAAACGGAGATAACAATCAGCTGGCTAATTAGCGGACCTCAGTGCATGGATGCTTTCCTGAAGATTCACATGAGAAGTTCACAGCAGGCTTGTCCCTTCTATGATAAAGGTTGAATTTGATCCTGTTGAATTTGGCTCCCTAATACGTACGCTGATTTACAAAGTTTCCAATTAGTCTGGTTGTAGCTTAGAACAAAAAGGACAGGTAGACAAGTGATAATAGCCTTGAAATCTCAGTAAATCAGCATCTGAGTAGAGTTAGCACACAGAGCCTTGAGAAAGGACATCTCACAAGATGCCATCACTTAAAGTACTATATGCTGACCGTCTCTGAACCTGGATACTTTGCACATAGGTAACTAATAATACTTCTTGTCAAGTAAGCAGAGGCATATGCTTTGTGGGTAAGGTATTAGTTGATCAGTGAAGTTAATTTCATTTCCCTATCTGTCACAGACATGCACAGTAGCCTCCCTGAAGTCAAGGTTAACCTCTCTGTAGCCTCTGCATTTGCCTTCTGCCACTCCAGTGTTACAAACTTGTCACCTTTGGGAAGAGCTCAGATAGCATGAAGATAAAATTAATGTACATTAGAAAAACTCCAATAGTGTTGATAGCTGCTTGCTCAGTTTAATTGATACTCTGGCAAGAGATAGACTTTATTACATGAGAAAGAAAGCTGGTCTCTAATGCCAAAATTCTGTAGTCTTCAGTGCTTCTGAGTGATTCCATCAATTTGTTTTTCTTATGCAGAAATAGTCACCTGCCCACCAACGGGTAGAGCATGTTAACTAGTAAAAAGTCAGCAGCAGTATCACTGATTAAGCCACTGATAGCTTTGTACAACTGTTTCACAGTGGTTTAGGAAGAAAATAATATGGAAAGGAAAGAGAATCTTTTAATTTAAAATATCGCAATTGATGTAAACCAGAAACCGATGTGTTTATACTGTGTTGTTCTGATGTGTTTATACTGTGTTGTTCTGATGTGTTTATACTGTGTTGTTCTTTTTAAGTGTAAATGATTAGCTTGAGCCTATTTACATTCAACTTGCATTTTAAGAAGTTCATTTAACAAGTCTTTTCGGACTCATATAAATAATACATGTAATGTACACATTAGTACAGCAAAGTAATTTCCCTGAATGTAATAACTCTGAGAATTATTGTTTGCATTCTAGTCCTACTCAGGCCCAGTTAGGGTAGGAGCCCTATTGTGGCAAATGCTACCAACCATCCAAGAAGATCAGGGGAATAGGTTTTTGTTTCGCTGTTTAGCAGAATTTTTCATGAGCTTGGCTCGTGTCCTTTTCATGTCCTTAAGCCTCACTTCTGGGGTCTTTTGGTATGTGTCCCTGTAAATCAGTTTTATATGGCCTTAAGAGAATCTTACGTGTTCTGCTGGCACATTGGAGCTAATTTAAAAAAAGAAAAGCAGGACTGGATGTACCAAAAAACAATGGGAGAAGGTATACATCACTGAGAGTGGAGACATTCAGAATTAGAAATTATTGCTCCTAGAGGTACAGGATGGCGTTGGCACCCATGCTTTTCAGCTGGTAATGATCCCTGCCCAAGGTCTGTTGGGCAGGGATGGTGTGCTGTCTGTTGTAGTGTTGTGATGCCAAGCTTGGGGCCAGGATGTGCGCTGACATGCTTTGCTCTATAGGGAAATAAGACTCATGGAGATTTTATTGAGAGACGTACAGTATTGGTGAGGGCGGAACCCCCTGCTCCCAAGGCAGGGCTCAGGCCTGGTCCTAGGAGTTGTACATCCACGGAGGTGATAATGCAGAAGTCAGAAGTCCCACTCCCCCATTCCTGAGCAGTGCAGTCATGACTCTTGCACTCGTCTGATTAGGTTCACTCAACCAGCATGTGAAAATTCACTTTTCTTTCTATGGGTTAGTTTGCTGTTGGCTTAGCAAGGTAAAAAGTCTCTTGCAGCAATTGGATAAGTCAGCATAAGGAGCATGAAAGAAATGAGATCACAAAAACTCCAAATGTGAAAATCAAAATGGAGGCAGTACGCATTTAAAGACTTAAGCAAAAAGTTTGTCACCAAAAAGCAATGACTGTAGAATAATTCACCTTTTAATTTGCTCAAGATTGTTCTGTGAAAAATATCAACATAGCCTGCTCAAATCTTCCCTTATTTTTCTGTTAGCATAAGAAAAAGTATCTTTGAAAGTGCCTGGAAAGCTGATTTTATAATCTCTGTGTTCATTTGACTAGCACAAAGTATGTAGGCTCAGAAGTTAGAAATTCTCCAAATAGTTACAGACTAATTGTATTTGGGCAACAATGTGAAACTTCATAGAAGTGGCTGGGAAAAACCTAATGAGACTCTCAGAGGACAGCTGGAAGCACATTCCTCTTTAATGCTTGAGAGGGGACACAGCAGAGCCAAAAAGTCTCATGAATGCGATGTGGGAGAAAGCAACAGTTTGTTACCAATCCAGAAACTGCCATCTCTTATATTCACAAGCCCAGAAGAGAGATCAGTGGCTCAGCCAGATAGCCATTTTTGCTGCTTGGTGACCAGCCGCCCTTGCTGAACATGGCAAGCCTACAACAAGCACTAGAACAGTGTCAGAATGACAGATTTTTCCAGCCCTTCTGTGCAAAGTATAGATGTGACAAATAAAGGCATCAGAAGATGTGTAGTCATAATTATGCAATAATTTATGAGAACAGCTGTGTGTGTAAAATCCTAATGGTCATCCTTTCGACACTCTCGCCCAAGTAGTTGCATTAGAGCATGGAGTAGAAAGGGGGGAGGCTGAACTATGGGCCTCAACCTGTAATGCTCTGGGCAGGGGCGCTCCACAGGCTACGGCAACAGCTGGGTGCCGCTGCAGGTCAGAATCCTGTAAATACGGATCTCTGTGAACGTGAGGAGACAACAATATCTTGAGAGAAGGAAACCTGAGTGCGACAACATGGAGGTTACTTTCCTGCGCAGAATTGAATTTCTGCCTAGGAATTCAATTCTGCATTGTCCTCTTAACTACTCTAGTTTGTCAAAAGCTGTTTCCCGTATTGTGCATAGGTGGTGCATATAACACTGTACCTCATGCTTCTGACTCTGGTTGGCATGTTTTAGCTAGAATCTGTCATATTTTGTAGGGGAAAAAAAGAAAGTGGGACTGCTATTCATATGTAAAGAACTAAAGACCCAAAATGGGAGGAAATCTTGTATAAAACAGCAGTATAAAGTCCTCCCAGACATCATCTTTCTTTTTACTATTTACAAACTCACATTTCGGCTTAAAAACATCTTTTTTACCTTTTTTTTTTTTTAAACTTTTGTAACAGTTGAAACAAAGATATTTGGATTCAGAGTTTCCTTTGTATATAAGAACCTGAAAGTGCTTCAGGGTGTATAACTCTGTGCTGCAGAAAACGGGTACTTTAACACTAATTACAACGGAGCATATTACAGCAGCGGATGGGCATCTTTGTCTGCATCCACCTGTAGCAGGGAAGAGGTTACCACCTCCAGCTTTTTATCACCTCCCACCAGCCAGAGATCACCACCCTTACTGTTCTGTTGCCAGTGCTCCAGTGTTGGACCATTGCCTATTTGCTGCAAGGAAAATCAGCCTAGGCTACCTCAGATCACCTATTTTAACTGTTTAAACTAGCCTAATTTATACTGCTTGAAACAAATTAGGGCATGCTTACGTGAACTGATCTACTGCATGAGTTGGATAAAAGTGGTAGCTTTCAGGAAACCACAAAAGCTGGAGGAGTGCTACAGGCAGTTATCCTTGGCTAGAAAAAAAGGATGTTCGTTCACGGCCTGAGATACACGCATGTAATGATTCAGTAGCTTCCTGAAGACTACCTTACTGAATTTTTCTTGATTCCTTGATTTCTCAATTCCTTCAAAATGAAGGTCAGGTATATTGGCTTGTCTGTAATGCTCACTGCATCCTACTGTGGACATTATAATCTTTTCACTGTAGTATAAAGATACAGAAGTTAGCTATAAATAGACAGAACCTATGCATTTTATTGTCATCTTCTCAGCAAGCAGTAATATCAATTTATCAAATTTCTGTAGCCAGAAATAATATCAAATTGTTCCCTTTTGTTAAACTATAGAAAGCTCTATAATGATCCCAGTGCCCTCTTTTGTCTCTGTAAACCATCATTTGGTTCATCTCTGGTGACCAACCTGGTAGAATAGTCAAAAGGTTGCACAGATAAACAGAATTATTTGCCTCTGAGTGTCATGCCTGGAACACCAAGTAGGTGAATTTATCCACTTTGTTATTTAGCACTACATTTAAGTTCAGCCTTGAATCCTCAGAGCTAAAGTTTTACATAAAAAAGTTATAATATATTATAGTTTCTGTGGCTAAGCCACAGAAGGTGATGATGTAATATACACTGCCAGAACATTTTGTTTTCAGTGTCTCCTCTCTCCAATTCAGTGCGTAATTTCCTTTTCTCTCTGGTGCATCTTTTAAAAGCTATGATAATATCCAGTAAACATTCATATCAATTTCCTCGTTTTTAAAAAACACACTGTATTTGATATTTGCTTTAGGAAATGTTGTAGCCTCCTATTGTGTTGTGCTATTTTATACGGAGAGAGCAAATCCACATGCCAAATACACAATTCAAATCTTCCCTGTCATATACCAAAGCAACCAAACATAGCACAGTGACATGTGTTTTATCAAAAAAGATGCTGTGCATATTGCTGCACATAGGAAATTCGTCCTGTCATTGAAGCAATTTCTAGAGCTGGGGACTCGCCAGTCTCCCTGAATGTCTCCATGTATCGACATTCAAAAAAAAAAATAAAAAATAATCATCATCACCTCTGCTAGCTTGGTCATTGCAATTGTGCATGATAAGAGAAGTGATCTCAGAGTGGAGATTGCTTTTTAGGCTGGAATAATGTGAATGTTTCAATGCCAGCTGCCAGCACTGCCTTTGTCCACTGCAGAGTCAGCTTCAGCCAAGTTTGTTCTCATTCATGTCTGCGTCTTGGCTGAAGAATGGCATTTCTGATCTGGTAAAAAATAGAAAATAAGCTGAGCATCACCAGCATACTAATGGAACCCAAATTTCCTCACAGCTGGTGGTAGAGCAGTGGACGCTGCTGAATGAACCCCACAGCACTGTGACAAGGCGGCACCTACTGAGACCTCTTCACCTTCCAGTTCTCAGGTTCTCCTTGGAGACCTTCATTGAAAAACACAGGAAAAAAATCTATAGGAAAAACCCAGTGTATTCCAACAGTGTGACAGTTGCCTTGGGTTTATCAAAGGCTCCTAAATTTAACGAAATCAGCATGGACACTTGGATACATAATTGTTAGCTAAGGAAATCTGCCGAGACTGTATTCTGCTCTTTACTGACAGGGAAAAATGACATTGGAAATGTACTCTAACAGTCATTCACTCCTCTAATGATCTTCATATTGCCATGCGGCGAGGAATAGACATAAAGTGCATTCATACTGATATTTGGGACAGTGTGGGAATTAATGGTGTAGTAACAGAGAAGCAAAGGTCTAAGCATCTGTGTTCCCTAGCTTAGCACATCCCAGTCTTCTCTGTGCTGCTGGATTTTTTTTGTTCTCTCTACAGTACACATCATGTGTCTCAGTTGTAATAACCATTTTCTTTATATTCTCTAATGAGCGAAGAAATGAACACAGGATGGATATTAGCCAGAGAGTTATGGGTACTGCTTTGTTTTCTTTAAAAGCTCACATAACAGGTTTGATTTAAGAAGATCTAGAATTTATAGAAAAACTGTTGTTCAAGATCGGTAAAATGTTATTTTAAAAAAAAAAAAAGGAAAAAAATGTCGCTAGCAATAATTTTTGTACTGTGTAACCAGACACTTGAAAAACTTATTTTTCTCTGTACAGAGTCTAGGGGGAAAAAAATCTATATTTGAACCTAATTTATCACAGAAATAGTTCTTACTAGACTGAAACTATTGTGCAACAAATTTGGAGGATTCTAGGGGGAAATCTTGGTTAGTGAGTCATTTTGCATTAATTGAGCAGGTGAGTTTGGCCATGGTTCACAGCAGGCATGAGATCTAGCTTTTGAAGGTTACTGCCGTGTTCTCTTTTTTCCAAGTACTAACTTGGCCTGTTCAGTTTTAACTAAGCACATTCTTACAAAAGTTCTGAGTGGTGGTGTTTACAAGGAAGAATTCTATAGTAGCGTGTCATACCTGTGGATTTGGAAATTTAAAAAAAAACCAACCCACCAACTTTGTGATAATAGAATATTCTGAGAGCTACAGCTCTAGTAAACTTCAGCAGAAGCTGAGTGTTGTGTTTACTCAGAACCATATTGATTTTGATAGAATAAGTACGTGAAGAAAACAAGGAAGGTAAGCCTGACTTAAACAGTAGGGACATATAATTTTCTAGATAGACACCTAGATAGCTACTCTCACTGTTGATGATGACATTTGGCAATGAGAGCTGTTACTTCCCAGCAAGAATTTCAGGTCAATAAAAAGCTATGAATTGATTTGACTTGACATATTTAAGAAACGTAAATTTTACAAGAAAATATGAAGCGAATGAAGTCATTGTACAGTACGTTCCATTATTTTCTTCTGGTTTTAGAATTATGAATTTTCTAGGAATGTTATGTAAGTATTTCTCAATAGGATTTGAGAAGTTACATTTAGTTTTCTGTGTATGAAAATGCTGGCTGTATTTCTGCTCCAAAATGTTAGGGAGGTACTAAACCAGCTATTTCTATAATTATTTATTCTGTAAAGTCTTAGTAATTTAAGTGACTTTACCTTAACCTAAAGAGAGAAAGAAAGAAAAAAATTAACTTCCATCAACAATTGAGAGTGTGAAAAGCCAGTGGAAAGTGACAGAAGATGGTTTGTGACAATTTAATTACAGGAAAAAACCCCAACCCCTACAACTTATACTGAGCTAATTGAAGAAAAGAAAGCCGAAGAAAACCCCAAACATCCCCCCAATATTAGTTCAGTGCTATGATTGTTGTCCTGCATATTTTGAGTGTTCCTAGTGCAATCTGGACAACAATAGGAGAATTTATAATAAAATTGCATATGGAGAACACATTGGCTGCTGTCACTGACAGCAATGGGCAACTACCTCTCTTCTGTACTTTACAGGTATTTTCCATTGATCCATTTTTTGCACTGCATCTGATATTGCAGATGGTACACTGTTGTGATTGCATTTAATGATTAAATTGACATTTCAGGCTTGGCTGTTTGGCAGATTTTTTTTTTGGTTCTGTGGTGTTCTTTTTTTATGGAAAATCGTGTATCTGATAATAGATAGTTCACATGCAACTGTGTTGAGTGCTGGTGGATATTGCTTGCTTCTCAGGCTTCTGTAGCTATCAACTGGAGATATATCACACATTTTCCACGGGGGCTGGGTCAGTTGTTAGAAGGGAAAGTGAAGCTATTTGTTCTCTTTCTTTTTCATTTTGTTTTGCAGCAGCGTCATGGATTTTGTTCGGATTTATGGGAGACTGCCTAGACTAAACAACTGGCATTGCAAGCAGCAAAAGTCACTCTCTACTCAGTTCATCTTGAATTAGAACCATCTATTACTCCTCTACAGTGAGTTTAATAACTCCCATAGTTTTCTGCTATGGATTCACATAAAGGGCATGTTATTTTTTAAAAAGAGAAATACATTTTCTTCTACCTGGACCTGACGAATCTATTAGCAAAACCTTCCATTAACTGAAGGAAGAGTTTCCTTTATTTTGCACAAGTTCTTTCTGAACCTTTCAGGTAATTAACTGTAATTATGCTGCTATGTAATTATAGTGTTTATATTCTGAGTATTCTGAATTTTAACTTTACGCAGCAGTTATTCTAGCTTTTCAGTAGATGACTCTTCCGTGGTGCTGTGCAGTCCTGAGGTAGTGCGCTGTGTTGTAGCCACTTTTTGGGACATGCTTGTTGAAATGTAGGGAGAATTATTCCCTAAAATGAATGTTCATTTTGTCGTAAGCGTACTTCCTTCACAATCTTTCTGTTTTATTGCTTCTTTTATTAGTGGCTTTGCAATTTGCTTAGTCCTCGACAAAGGCTTTTGAGGAGCGGAGGTAGGGATTATTTTGGTTTTTATTAACAAACCTAATGCGATTACTCTTACACAGGTATAGGCTTATTTGTGGGGACAGGCTCTGCCTCACATGCATTTTGTAGCTGCCACCCTAGCTGGACAGATATTTTCAGGACGATTAAAATAATCAAATGGTTCATTTTATAAAACCATCCTGGGAGATGTTCACCCACCCTTGCCAGATGAATTTTCCTAGTCTGCCACACTGAACTGACCTAGAATTTTCACAACAACATATTTTTCTGTGTATTTCCTGGTGTATCAGACTGTGAACTTCAGAACACACTGGAGGCTTCCTAGAAATCGCAAGAAATATCACAAGGGCAGGGCAGCATTTCTCCTGGTGCTTCAGTATGTTTACAGTTCCAACTAGAATCAAGTGGAAGTGAAATAACAAGAAATTTGTCCAAAATTCTTAACCTTCCAATTTAATTTTAGTTGCTTTTTATTTGTTAGATTCTTTCCTGTTGTCTGCAGGACGGTCCCTGATGGAACTAATGCATCTGATTCCTTCAGGTGTGCAGAATAATTTCTATGTCCCTAACATAGTTCTCCCAGCTCAGCTTTTACCGGTGCATTTCAGATCATGAAATGTTATTTGTCTGAAATATATGCCTGAAGTATTTGTGGAAGAGAAAAAAATAGCATTTAAATATTTTCCTCCAAATTCTAGATAGAATTAAAATATTCTTTCATATTACATGAGAAGTGGAGAATAGAAGGACTTATAAACATGCCATTAGAAAACAAAATTCTAGTCCACATTCACCTTTCTCTTCTGTCCCTGGCATAAAGGTGAAAGAAGTTAGTCTTGTATGAGGCCAGAAGCTCTCCGCTGAGGTCTGACAACCTAATTGTGTTTCTACTATCCTGGAGTGCAGGTGGAAACGGAGTAGTCCATGGTTGGTTCATAATCCTTTAACGGGATATTACTCTGCTGTAATGAAGAAGAGCTCCCAGGCCAGTCTGTGTTAGGTCTGGAATGAACATAAAATGGGGAAAGCAATGAAAAAATCTTTACAGATTCCCCATTCTCTTTCTCCAATGGATTATTAACAAAACATAAAAACTCTGTAAGTAATGATCTTGCTATGCTACTCTAAGTCAGTTCTGTGTGGACCATATATTCCTTTGGAGAGGAACCATGTCACATCGTGTGTCTGCAGCACAAAATCATCCCAAAGGGCAGAGGCTGCCTAGGGCTAGGGTGGGACAGGCACAAGCAGCGAGCAGCAGGCACAGCTCAAAAGAGCTTCTACTAACTCAATTCCTTTATTCCTCCAATCAAATAGCTGTTATGTTCTGTTGAATGTAGTTTGGCAGTAAAACATAGAAACAAGCTTACTGCAGCATTTCAGCCTTGGGTAGGGAGCTGTTCTCTGGCACTGAAGTGTCCTAAACCTCCAGGCAACAGACTACAGTTGAGTCAGTTTTCCTAATCTTGTCCTTGGCTCTGCAAGGTGTGAATGTGTCAGCAAGTTTGGCCAGCATGCAGGGAACATGCCCGGACAATCCGGCACAGTTACATATGTGATATATGTGGTGTAGGTGTGAAAACACAGTATTCACATCCATTACAGCAGCAGTCCTGGGCCGCCTCCTTTCTTCCCACGCCTACGAGGCCTTTGACTTAACTAGTGTTGTGCTTTGCTGTGTGCCACTTTGCAAGATAACTCTATCTGGAGGCATAAATTAAAAGTCAGTGTAGCCTTGAGACATGCATAGGATTTTTTTATGAGTTTAAATCCTGTTGCTGATGTATTAGTTTTGGACTAGACCTGCCTAGGGCACGTTCACTGAACACCTTTCGTTTGAACAAAATGCTGTAGTGGTTGTGCATGTGATACTGGAAGTATTTAAGTGCGTAAGAGTATTTAAGGAAGATGTCACTGACTCATAGACCTCTCAGATAAAAGTGATATTCAGAGAGGACACAGTAGCTGACCTGTTTGCCAACTTGAATACAAAGTCAACTTTCGGTAGGACTGTGCAGCCTGAATGGATTTACTGCAGAGGAAGGCAGAGTACCTTGTGGAGAAAGAAATACGGAGCTTTGAAGTCTGGAGGCACAGACAAGCTTCAAGTTACTTATGGGATCTCTGATAAAACTATTGCTCAGCAAAATAAGGAGTTTGTTTGGAGGAGACTCTATTTGAATTTTTCGGTTTGGGTCATTTAATCTAACTGTAAATTCTACAAATTCTGAGTGAAACGTATTAGTAGATGGGACAATTTGACATGCATCACAGGAACTGTTAGCTGAGGCCAATCCAGTCATCTCTGCTGTGTGTTGGAGAAAACAGCACCTTGGCCAAAGAAACAAGAGAACTGGAATCGTAGCCAGTGGTAGCGCCGAAATGAGAGGATAAACATCTCTTCAAACACCAAACCTTATGGAGGATGCCTAAAATTTTCCCAGGTGGTTGGGCCTTCTAAAAGCTATCTCGCAACAGATTAATTAATGCAGACAAGCTTCTAGGTATCCTTCTTCTCTTGCTGTGGAGACAAATCAGTTTCTTTATAGCAGTGTCTGATGTTTCAGACAGCCAAAGATTATGACAAGATGAAACACTTCTCTGTATTTAATTATCATGTTTTTAATTTGAATTTATTAGGCGACTGGTTGAGTAGAGTCTGCAAAATTGTCAGGCAAAGGAATATTCTAAAAATAAAATATTAGCAAGATATTTAGTGTGCAGAAGGTGATGGAGTTTATAAATAGGTTTAGGAAGAATTGAGCTCATTATAAAATAAATCAAAGATGGATTTTTAGGGATATGGCCACGTTTCAAAGTTATTTTAAATGAGGCTAAATCCTGACTGCGGGGACTTTGTCTCATTCCGTCCATGGTACCAGGTGTTCTCCAGAGCCCCTCAATGAAAGGGAATGAGATCAGAAAGCGTGTGTGGTAGAAAGCAGGTGTAGAGCTGTCTGCCAGCAGGAATCAAGTGGTCTCATTCACCCGATGTTAATGTGCTGTTATTATCCTCCCTTTTTTCTTTTTTTTTTCTTTTTTTTTTTCTTTTTTTTTTTAAAATCAAACCCAGAAGTGTTAAACGTCACCTCCCTAGGAAGAAAAGTGCATGTTTCAGTGGGGGCGGGTCACAGGACCCAGATGGCTTGGTATGTGGTTCAGGGCAGGAAGGTTTTGCAATGCAAGCTGCGATAGGGGCCATGCCTGGTGGAGGGACACTGTGGGAACAAGAAGTAGCTGGCAGAGAGACAGATTCGGTGTAAACCCATTCACTTCTGAGACAGCTGTGTTTCTAAGGTAATGGGGAATTTCCTCAAACAAAAATTTACCTTTGAGGAGGTGGAGATGATTCTGTATAAGTATTTTTCTAGACATACCATCAAGGGAAATAAAAAGAGAGAGACAAATTGTACAAATTGCTTCCATGAGCAAGCAATGTGCCCTTATTGCCAAAAAGGCCAATGGAATCCTGGGCTGCATAGGGAAGAGTGTGGCCAGTAGGTCGAAGGAGGTCATTCTCCCCATCTTCTCTGCACTGGTGAGGCCACAACTGGAATACTGTGTCCAGTTTTGGGCTCCCCAGTTCAAGAGGGACAGGGAACTGCTGGAGCGAGTCCAGCGAATGGCAACTAAGATGATTAAGGGATTGGAGCATCTCCCTAACGAGGAAAGGCTGAGAGAGCTGGGACTCTTTAGCCTGGAGAAGAGAAGGCTGAGGGGAGACCTTATTAATGTTTACAAGTATCTAAAGGGTGGGTTTGAAGGAAGATGGAGCCAGACTCTTTTCAGTGGTTCCCAGTGACAGGACGAGGGGCAACGGGCACAAGTTAGAACATAGGAAGTTCCGTTCAAATACACGGAAAAACTTCTTTACGGTGAGGGTGACGGAGCACTGGAAGAGGCTGCCCAGGGAGGGTGTGGAGTCCCCTTCTCTGGAGACTTTCAAGCCCCGCCTGGATGCAGTCCTGAGTGATGTGCTCTGGGCAATCCTGCTTTAGCAGGGTTGTTGGACTAGATGATCTCTAGAGGTCCCTTCCAACTCTGAAGATTCCATGATTCCGTACGTGTTGTTACTAGAAAAAAATGCTTTTCTGATAACAATAATTTCTCAACGAAATCTCACAGTGCTAAAAAATCATGAAGTGTTGTATCTAATTTCTTGCCACTTGTTTTAAGTTTCAGCCACCAGAGTGTAAAATTTGTTTAGGCATTGTAAACAACATTTGAAAAAGAACAAAAATTATATAGATTTGATGTAGCATATTTTACAAAATGGGAGTCCTGCTCAGCCTGGCTGTTAACCATTCACCTTAGTAATGAGACCTTTTAAAGTTGCTTTTGAATGACAATATAAGTGGAAATACAATTATTATCTGAGTTTTAATTGTGACCTGTTCAAACTGGCTACTGCTTGGCATCAGCTATTTGTAAGAGTCAGTTCCAATGCATATAAATATATATAGAAATACAGTCATTTTGTGTAAAGGCTAACTGGGAAAAGGTTGGAATCATCTGCCTCAGAATTTTCCCAAATGCTGCAAGTGTGACCACAGTGGAAATTGCACTGAAAGCAAGCCTAGAATTTAAGCATTCCTTTCAGAAATCAAACCTAGGTGAAGTTCCCAAAAGTTATGGCCATTGAGGTTTAATGAGGAATTAATTTACTTTTCTAAAATGAAACATTAGGCCCATATTATCAACTTAATTAGGCTCCATTCCTAGCACTAATCTTGATGCAGATTATATACATGAAAAAGATAAAGACCAATTTTGACCCATACAGTATTTATTCCATTCTGACACTCTACTATTTCCTCTTTTAAGTCTCTATATATCGTAGCGAAAATATGCTGTTGTGCTGAATTCACAAAAATAAACCCGTCAAGTAAAATAGCTTTTTTGTTGAAGGTAGAAATGCTGCCCTGATGATTATTTGCTTGGTATAGTTAACCTGTTTAATGCCATAAGATCAACTTCTTTGAAAATCTCTTAATGGAAATGATAACTGGGAATTCTATTTAGTAATAGATTTATGACTTTTTAGAAATAAATTAATGGTGGTTTTGCAGTGAATGAAGCCACAAAAGAAGCTGGCCTGTTTCCAGTTTCTGAGGCTGTTCTTCACAAAATAGAATGTATTTTAGCTTGAGAGTCTTATGAATATAATTGCCTAGGTTGACTTTTAGGATGCTGTTTAAACAATTCAGTAGTGATGTCACAGTAGCTAACTAAGGAAAAATGTGGGATTGCTTTAGGACATATCTGTTCTTGTCGAATGAAGGGACCACATTCAAGGAAAAGATTTAGCAGATAACGATCCCTCTAAAACAAATTGTTCTCAAGCTAATTAGATCATAAGAGTGAATGCCTGGGCAAACAGTTTGCCTGTGTTGTGAAAGGAGAACCGAAACATTTTGCTTAAATGGAAGTACGAGTAAGGTACAGCTACGTAAATATTTTTGTTCAAACCACCAGGATGAATGAACTCACAAGGAGTGCACATTTAAAGCAAATCTCCTGATCTTGCCATGCTTTGGTTCGTATTGTGGAGTGATCTGGAATCACACAAAGCAGATTCCTTACAGATTAATCCACACCAAAACCTGCACTCCAGGAGGGTACCTAATGTGCTCCAGCTTCTGGTGGGCACTCATCCACAGAACTAGCCTAGAACCAGTCCAAAGTAATTCCCACCACTCCCCTCCCACAGAGGCCTGTGGTGGGGTCTCTGGTGTTTAACACCAAATGTCTCACTATGCAGATCTGCTCTTATTGCACTGTAGTACTTCTTACTTAGACGTAATCCACGTCTGATGAATGATGTAGTTATGACACTCTATAACAAGATGAATAGCTGCTAGTGGAGAAGAAATAGTAGATTAAATAAAATTGGCTTCTGCTGTCTTTCTCACCCACCATATACATTCAGTATATAAATTCATACTCTGGTGGAAGCTGAGTGACACCATGGATTAAATATGAAATTCCTTGTTCTGTTTTCATTATATGTCACAATACTGCATTGGAGTGTGTACCTAAAACTAAAACCAAAGCAGAAAGAAAATATGTCTTTTTATCAATTGAATGTTGTGGCCTTTTTCATACTTATCATATTTGGGTTACTTACTTTCAGTCTTAAGTGATATATTTAATAAAAAATATTTTTAAAACCAGCAATGAATAAAACAAAGTAGAAACCAAAAAGGATGTACAGCTGTTTGATTGCTTCAGATTCCTTTGTTGGCATACCATGTTTTATTACTTTCATTCACATTTTGCTACCATATTGCAAGCAGCACTGACAGCCAACCTTTACTGTAATAAAGGAAAAGTATTTTTATTAGAAGTTCTATTTAAGAATGTGTGTATTTTATCTGACTACTTCACAATGCGAGAAACTTTTTAGAGAATTGCATCATTTCTATTAGTTAAGAACTTGGTTGGGGTGTCGAGAGCGTAGCTTGATTCCAGGTGCCTAATCTTTACATACATATTGTTCAGAAACTGCCTTTCTGTTTTCTGACTTACTGGTCAGGACTGGAGACTGTGGGAAATGCTTTTGTTTTTGCAAAGACTAAATTTAAACCTGTTGAACAGGTCTCTTCCTGTCTTCCTCCTCTGACTGGATTTTTTTCTTTCTAGGAACAAACTTGATAGAAATGGGGAAGTCACCAAAGTTTGGATTACGTGTGATTTTTATGGACTGGAGCAAACTGCCAAGAATCATTTAGCTTGAGCAGATCAAGGGAACCTGAGGGATCACGTAAGAATGATGCATTTAGGTTTTTATGTAACATTTTATCTGCTGCTCTTGAACACTCTTCTCCTTACTATAAAATATACCTTTTTAAGAAAAGATTGTCCTATTTTATCAAGCATTTTGCTTTGTATGACTCCTAATAGGTAAACTGAAATTGAACAGAGAGCGCCATCATTTTTGTTTTGAAAAGGTAAGGATTTGGAACTTTTTGGTTTAGTGGAAACTACAAACAGTTCTTGCCCTTTAGAATCTTGCTTACCATCTTATTCCATGATGAGTGGATAATGATCAGTGTAACCACGTTGTGTGGTGGCCTATATCTAAGTGATGCATGGTAGATTACAGTATGTGTCAAAGCTCCTGAAAAAGGGAAAAGTGTCTTTTCTGATAGAAAACTTTGCTAAGAGCAGTAAGGATTATGTTCTTCAGATATAGAATAGTTTTGCTAAAGACAGACATTTCAAAGCATTATTTTAAAACATAGCTACTTCCGCATTGTTTTCCTCATTTTTTCATAGATGATAAAGAAGACAAGATGGTTAGGTAGCTCAACATTAGACATCTAGTGTGAAAAGCAAAGTCTGAAACTCTGTAGTTTTTTGTTCTCTACGCATTTAATAATTCCCTGGATTTTCTCACTGCCTTTACTATGCTGACCCTCCAGGTTCACCAAGAGATGTACTGGCTGACTGGAAATGTTATCAAATATGAGAGTATGCCAAAGCAGTTTCTTATAGGGTCAGATTCCTCCCCTGAGCTAACAGCTGTTGTTCTAAAGTATATTTAATGCTTTAAACATTTGAATTGGTATATGGTGAGAAGTATGGAAAAAGCTCAAAGATGTAACAGCAATATATGGCTCTCTTAATTTAGTGAAAGTGATTTAGAGATATGTCACTTCCTTAATAAGTGAAATCATGAGTGAAACACTTACTAATGCTCATACTCAACTTAGCAGAGTTTTGTTTGCTTATAAATATGCATTACAGATTTGGTTATTTTCATTTCAAAGTTGTTCAGTGAACAGGGTAGTGCGCATGCCTTCCAGTCTTGAGATACCGGAATCATGATCTCTCACGTCACATTAACAAAATGAGAGATTTTGTATGTATTTTTCTTTTCAGTTCCCTCATTTTGCTCAATTTTTTTGTTGAAACACAAGCTGGAAACCATATATAATGTCTCCTAAAATAAGTGCCATCCTCATTATTTGAATCTGTCCAGGTCCTATTTATTTGGTAAATGGAACCTCTAAACGCACATCCAAGGCATCCCAGTGTCCTGTTGCACTATCAGTGCTTGGTAAACTTTACTTAACTTTGTAACCTTATAAATGACTTGTCAGTGAGCCAACTGTGTTAGAATCATCACAATCACTTAGAAAATTTTGTTCTTTTCCTTTCTGAGGGTTTATTATGAGCCAGCAATGCTTGTTCCTGTAGAGAGGTTTGTCTTATTGCATCCGTGAAGGAAAGTATTCCTGGTACATTTGACATTAATTTCTATAATAGTATTTAAAAGGCTTGATTTTAGTTAGATGTCTAGGGAATTAGTTCCAGAATTCCCATTATCCCAATTAGTTTAGCAGAATGACACAACTCAATGCCCTTCCAGGCAATTATTTCACCCTTCAGCTGCTGGCATGATACTAAAGGAAATAGATCATGTCATTTTTGCGTTCCCAGAAATACACCTTGTAGCTGTGGCCTGGTGTCAGAAAATCAAGTGGGTCAATAATGAAAATGCTACAAATGTGCATTGTTGCAAATCACAGAAAATGACAGACTTCATCGGCAGCTAGTGTCACATCTCAGTTTGTGGCACTTCCTTTTCAAAAGGTGAGTATCATAAATAAAAAAGCAGTGACCTTGATTCATCTACCTGACGGTACTATTACTGAGGGAGAGAAGGCCAGAATTTTGACGCTATTTGTATATTAGTTTTAGAGGAAATACATTTCTGTCTGCAGTGGAACAAAGAAAATGGCTTCAAGAATGGGACCAGGAGGCTAAAGATATGGACTCCAGCCACTGAATACTGTGTAATAGTAACTAAAAGCTTG
>VYZM01005721.1:300004-368055 GCA_013398915.1 Dromas ardeola | reverse complement strand
GGTGTTTTGTTGTTGTTGTTGGGTTTTTTTTGCCAATTTAAGAACTAACATTGATACATCTTAGATGGAAAGTAACTAAGAACTTAAATATTTCTGGTAGGCCCGTAAATATCACCTATTTGATGGTATTCAGGGGAGTAATGTTTCGTTTAAATGAATGGCTAGATTCATCTTAGGCCATGCAGGTATCCTCAATGTACTTCATTGACTAGCGCTTAATGTTTTGTAAAGGTGAAGATTTTTAATGGATGTACATAATCTTCATAAAGTGGACTAGAAAGATAGATAAGGGCACAGAATCATAAGAGAAAAACCAAACAAATCCAAAGTGCAAATCCTATGGATTTACTAAAATTCCAGAGATGGGTTTGGGAGAAGGGAGGTGCACACTCCTGCTTTTATTCTCTAAGAACATCTGCAGTAATTGTGTTCATTTCTGCTACCTAAAATTACAGATGTCAAGGTCTCTACGCTCAGCAAATTATGGCAGGTCCTGTCCCTACTGAAGAACACAGAGTAGTCAGCAGCCCTTCCCATTGCCACTTAATCTGAGCTGTGATTTAGGGAGATTAAAATAGTAAGCATCACCACTGTTCATTTTGGGAGCTGGATCAAAGACTGCAAGTTTTGTCCATTTGATTCAGTTAATAATCTCCGTTGCATTCCTTAGAAATGTTGACACTGCCAAGCCAGAGGGTGCTGACAGACACGTTCATGGGCTGAAGTTTCTTAGAAAAGTTATAGTTCCTTTAAATTAACTTATTAAAATAAAAGATCACATTATGGTCACATAGCACGTGAGAAGAGACCAAGGCTATTCAGTGGCATGCAGGAGGATCATGCAGAACTCCTCCCTCCAGGAAAGACTTGCAATTGGGGTGGAGGTAGAGCTCTGGCAAAAAGGGAAGGCACGTGAAGTTTTTGAAAGGGTGAATCCGAAAGGTATCTGTGCCCTAGGAAAAATGTGGAAATCTCCCAATCCTCTCTGTGGGACAGCCTGTTCTACTGGTGTAGAACGGAGGCTGAAGATCACCAATTAATGTGTAGTAAGCAAAATCTCATGTTTAGTACACATTCTATGGATATTTGATGGTATTTGAAATGTTGTTATTTATTGGCCAGACGAATGCTTTCAGTGTTTCTTTTTTCTATACTGACGTTGGTGTGCTCTAGAGAGCAATAAGTACAGCTCACCTGGAACCGGTGGGAATACTGTCTTTTTGGTGAAGGCGGTGCCTGGATGCTTTCACTGTTATACTGCAGAGTACTGTAGTATGCAAATGAGCTTGGGGACAATGAAGTACTTACTAGCCAGTATAAGTAAAGATGGCGGAATTGCAATAGTCAATGAAACACAGAAGGGCAATGTCAGCACTTCACGCTGACATATTTTCTTTAGGAGCCTTTTTAGAGCCTTATTGGGCAAGCTATAGACAAAGATTTCTGATACAAACACCTCGTTTTAGTATCTCGGCTTTCATGACTCTCTGATGGCATCTACTAAGAAAGCAATGATTTATTATGTCCCTTACAAAAACCTGTTCCCAATTAAAAGAACAAGCTTTAATTTCTATTCCCAGGTAAGCAGAAGGTAAGCATGATGGATAGTAGATTTTTACACAGTAGATTTTTAGATGCTGTGCCAGCTGCCTTTCCATGTAGCTTCTAGCACTGCAGAGATCCAGTCACTAATGCTGAGTGTTTTATATTAATATTCTAAGTTCTCTTTTTTCTTTTAGATCTAGACTCTAATTTTGCAGCCTGCCCTGCTCATTTCTGCACTAATGGAAGTGCAGGCCAGAGAATTAACTGTAATCTAGTTGCAGTTCCCTCCATTTGTTCTGTACTCTGGAGGGAGGAATACATCCTGTCCATTAAATTTTCTACTGCTTCGTGAAAAATATACAAAAACTACTTTGGGGTTACTTTCAAGTGTCAGAGAAGACTCCATTTTTTAACTTATTGTAGTTGGTCCTTAACTTGAACAGCAGATTTGGAGAATTCTGCACAGATACAGTCTGTGCAAGTCTTGTTCTTGATGGTGAGCCCCTGCTCTGGGTCATGCTGCATCCAGCTTACTCTCATTTGCATAAACACATGAAATGCAATTAGGGCTGTCAAGTTTCCTTGTAGTTTAGCTAGGCACTGTTGTGTAGGTGGCAATCTATATGTTTTCATAGACATAAGCTATTTTAGTCAAGGTTATGAAATTGTACAGATGTTTGAAAGGTCTGAAAACTGCTGACTAGTGAATCGCAGAAGAGGAGTGGTATTGCAGCTTCAACGGGGACTAGAGTCTCGGATTAGACATTAAAAAAGAATTTAAGTAGCTACAAAGGGCCTGATTCAATACTTGTAGAAGGCTTTTGGGATTCTTACATAATGTAATTCAGTAAGAAAGATGCATAGTTTACAAATCGTGTATCTGGCACAATAAACTGGAGGTTAAACCTTTTCCACATGTCCTAAAAATGTTGCTAATTCACATTGTTATTTTTTCCTCACAGTTTAGGCACTGAAAGCAATATACTGCTTCAGTAATAGTAGTCAGTTTCAGAAATGCAGTAGCTTTCATATCTTTCTGAAAATAATGATAACAATTTTAAATACTACCCATCATTTTTACAAGTGATTAAACTTTTAAAAAAATCTCCTTGGAAAGTTGTAAACTCTGGGGTGAAAGCAATGCCATTCAAAATATTGTGTTTCTAGTGAATAAAAATTGCCCAAACAATTTCCCCTTAAAAATAAGTTGAGTGTTTCTCCCATGTCCTTTCCCTTCTTATTGACAGCCCCTAAAAAGCAAACCTTGAAGGCATTGGCACTGGCATCTTAAGTTAAAAGTACAAGTGACATAAGTATGAAAATTAGCAATTCTACTTCACTAAAAGACAGAAAGAAATCAACTGGAAATGTAACTAATAATAATACTACCCTCTTAAATCATAAATACAATTTAATTATTAGTATTTTTATAAAAACTCATGGAATTCCAATCAAAGGTCAGTTCTGGACAGGTTTTAGACTAAAGTCATGACAATTAATTGCTTGGACAATAAATTAATTACACAATGAATTGCCTAGTAAATAGAATGTATTTTGATAGTTTTTCAGTGTAGTTTTTTAATTAATATAACTAAGGAACACACACACCCCTCCTACTCCAATTTGACAGAATCCCTAATTTGAGTGGTTTTTGGAAATGCAGGTTGGCAAACATGGAGTTAAACCTTGATTGATGTCCTCCAACATCCTTTATGACCCATTGTTGCTGAAAGGGAAAAGAGCGGTGCTTGAAAGACTGAATAAAATCCTTCAGTCAGATACTACAGATTATTTTCAGACTAAGATGCATAAAGTAGAGCCACAAATGATTTAATACACACGACATTTTAAAATGAAAAATTTAATCTCATCAGTTTTTCTATATATTTACAAAGTTAGCATTAAGGTATGGGAAAACATGCCAGTGTAGCAGAATTTTATGGGAGTTTGTCAACTCCAGAGGCAAAGCAAGATCAAACATACGTGTATGTTTTTCTCTTTGTCGTTGGACCTGCTCTGTCATCATCTCTCCCATGGTTCAGTACCTTCCTCTGTAAGTAGTCTCCAAGAGTTTCACTTACAGAGGAAAGCAATATGCAAAATTAGGAAATGGTGTTTGGATCAAATGCTTCAAAATAGAAGAAATTTTGAGAGTTCTCTAATAAAAATTGATCTTTCAGATGGGACATGCTGTTTTTATTGCAGAGAGCAACATGTGTTTAAACCCCTTCTCCACTCGTATTCAATATTTCTAGATCTCTTTTTTGTCGTTTCCTTTCTGTTATTTACCTGATAGATATCTGTTGCACTTGGAGCAACACCATGAAGTCTGGAGGCCAAGTAGGAGCCCAAATATAAACTGTATTGTTGGTAGAAGATTCAAATGGATTTTACTGGACTGGGCAAGCAAATCAGTGAGGGCAGGAGAATGTCCGTGAGTATTTTTTGGGCAACAGCTCCCATTTCCGCAATCATGTTGTATTAGAAGCATTTCAGCACCAACAAAAGCTTTTGTTGGGTATGTGTAAGGGTGTGCAATCCTGTGCAGGTAATGCTTCCCGGGAATATTAGCAATTGTAACCATTTTTTAAAAATTAAAAGGAACAAGCAAGAAAGACGTCATTGTAGTATTACTTAAACAATAGTACATTTTTTTCTAGAAGAAAGGCTACAAAGTGTGAAAGCGGTAATTTTTTTAACTTGGAACATAGACATGAAAATATTTTTTTAGAAGAACTGTAATTCACATTTGGCCTGTTGCCAAAGCAGTGGACTTTATCACCCAGTCTTGGCATGTGCAGATAGATGGCCCCTTCTGTCTCTTTTGCCAGTTATTGCTTACGTTGCCAGGAAATCTTAATCATGCTGCTTGGAAGTGGCTGCTGGCCCATCCACCTGCTGCCAAGCTATTCCACTGTATAAGGAGTCCGACTTAGCTTCAGCAAACAGTCTCTTAGCTCTAGCTAACATATAGGAAAAAAGGTCACTGTGCTAAGGCCACCCTAGGGGACGATATGATGTTATGAGCTACATCATCAATATTGCGCTGCTGTTCATGCAACCCTATTACTAACCCTGAAGCTCCACATGGATTGGGCATAACTATGTTTTCCAAAATGAAATGTGCAATATAAACCTAGAGTGAACCACAAACTAATCAGAAAAGAAAAATGTTCTCTTTAATAATGAATGATTTTATTGATATTTTTCATTCAAACTATATATATATTAAAAAAACAACTATAACCTTCTTTAGCTTGAGAGAAAAATGAAGAAAATTAGTTAAGCAATTAGATTGCACTGCCACACTATCAAGAAATGTTCTGTATGTTCAAGTTTCTCAAGCGTCATATGAGTTCAAGCGCTATTCATACAGTAGTAGTCAGAAGAATGTAATGCCTAAGTCAAGTGAATTACAGTCCTCTGGTGAATTTAACGTCCTCATTAAGATGTTCAGTCACTTGCATTAGTAGAAATATTGAAACTTGCTTCATGCATGAATAGTTCCTTTGTCGATCGAGTGCCCATTATTTTCTCTTTTCATGGGAAAAAGCAAAGGGTCTTCAATTAGTCAGACTACAGTTATATTTCAGGCTCTGTGGTGAAAATTTATGTCTGAAACTATATTTGTAGGTCCTTCCCAGGTGCCAAAAGGAAGAATAACTGGTTTAGATTATAGAAATTTTGGTAGAATTCTAAGACTCCTGAGAGCATTGCAAATGCTGTGTACACAGCTACTCAGAAAATGGCAGCAAATACATTTGTAGAATTTTTCCTAATAACAGTGTAACGTAGATCATTAGTGCAACTAGTTAGTATCCTGACATCTGAACTTTCAACTTCCAGAACTTCTTGGACCAATATTTCAGAATGTCATAAAATTTAGCTCCTGAATCCCTGTTTAAATGATCTAACTAGAAGTGACCTGAGTTTCAAGGCCAGTGGTGATGCACAAACTCCACTGAAGTAAACTAGAAATATTAATGTTTTTTAGTCTTGCTTCCATAGGCTATGATGATGGTATATTTGTGCATAGGAAGAAGAGGGAGAGAAAGAGAACCATGCTCTTTAGTAATTTTTGGAGCCAATTTGAATCCAACTTTATAGAGAGAAAGAGGTATCAAATATTAAATTCCCACATGTTTTCTGAAAATCAACAGCTGGATAGAGAAGAGAGACCATTGTAGCAAGACATTTGCTATTGCATTTACATAGTGTTCAAGTAAACATTTAATTCTAGCACCTTGCTTATCCATAAAGCTTAGCTGTTACCTTGCACTCTGTCATTTGGAGACAACCAACCACTCATCAGACAGGGAAACTCAGAGAGCACTGGCTTTTGCTTGAGTTCAACTCATGCAGGCATTGGGGATGCAATTAGCTCAAACCATTTTGTCCCTGGAATTTGATCACCAGTACCACAGGAGTGTAGTAGCTTCCTTCCCACTTGGTGCAGCGAGCAGCCCTGGGCCAGTTACTACCTGATCCATGTGCCTGTCCACACTAGCTAGTCAAGGGACACAAGCATACCCCTGAAACAGTCACTGCACGTATGCAGAGCAAGGCAAAAAGGGCTAGGAAGCAGGCATGAGGAGGTGACAGTAGCGCAGGGCTGGGGAGAGAGACCATGGAGTGGATCTCAGGCTGAGAAGGGTCCTAGCAAGGGTTGTGTGTGGTACATGAGGAAGCTGGGGTGTGCCGGGACATCCATGGGTACCATGGGGGGCACTAGGTCATGGGGTAATTCAGAAATACAGACATGCTGTAGAGATGGGGAGAAGGAACTGAGAACCTTCAAACAGGAATGTCATGGAAGCACAGCTGGAGATTAGAACGTAAGGAGTTTACGATACATAGGATCTAAGTGGCCATAAACCAAATTTACTTAATTCTAGCTTAACAACATGTATTTTCAGGTCAACTACTGAATAATTATACACAGTGAAGTGGAATAATGGAATGTATTCCCATCTAGTTTTAAGTTTCCAGAAGAAAAAATCAAAATAAATAAGAGCTTATGTTGAAATATTTTTTGCATACTTTTAGAAAGAATCATCTTGGCTCAACTTCAGGGAAGTTATTTTTAGGTGCTTATTTCTGGTCTTTTTCTGGGATGCTGCTTTTAGATAATGAACTTTTGCCAAAAAATACCAAACTTATTTCCTTCTATATAAATATACAAGAAAACCATGGCGTTTCAGAAACACTCTGTGGCTTTTTAAGAATAAACTCTGTGTGTGCTTTAAATGTGATGTTGTGTTTGTGTGGTAATGCAGTCCATCTTATTCTACATAATTAAGTATAAAATAAGAACCTATAATATGTATTTATGTACATAACTTGAACAAAAGGATTTACATACACCTACCTACAGTGATTTACCTGCTGCAGTCTAATTCCTATGAATTCTTTTTTTGTGATGTAATTTCTTTTACTGTGTAGGTGGATAGAATGGTACAGAGAAAATTGAAGCAGGGTGTTGCTTATTTGCTGGATACAAATAAATGAGAGAGACTTATTACACAGCGATTCCTCTTCTAGAGGATGGTTCCCTTATAGGCAATTGCTTGGGCTAAAATTACATGCCAGACACTCAGCTTTGAGAAGGCTTTGTAGCTCCTTATAGTTATACTTTTTATTGCTGCAGTTCCTGCTAAAGCAAGAACAAGCAAGCTCGAAGGCAGAAGGATATTCAGGTAAAACACATGCTATGCTCACTGAGTGCTGTCTCCACTTAATAGCATTAAAAGGCCTCTCATGTAGGGCTAAAAACTTTACTGCCCTTCTTTAGTGAGGGTTAATGCTTCATTGCCATTTACATACGCCATTGTGGCAAACAGATTTGCCTCACTGAGAACTGAGGTGAGGAAAAAGACTGCTTGAGGTTACTAGGTGTGGCCAACACTCCGGAGCTGATCTGGGGAAAGACATAACTAGCTGAGCTATACTGACGAATCAAATGGTAATGGAAATAAGGCACAGTTTTGAGAACAGGAAATTGCATTATCTTCTGGACAAAGTTAGTGTGGCTGAGGTTGGATTGGAGAAGGAGAGGAAGGGAGTGAAAGGTGCAGAAATATACATTAATTTAAATGGATAGTGTGAATTAGAGTTGTGCCAATTTAAAACTGACAGGAGACAAGGGTCTGAATTCTACATAATGGAATAGCAGGACCTTTAACCTTGTAACTGCTCTCTGTAGCAGATTGAGTTAGGCTGTGGGTAGCTTTTAGAAGAAAACACAGTAGATTGTTTTGCATTTTTACCTGCTCTGCTTCTTAAATCAGTTTCTCTCTTCCACATGCTATGAATTTAGGCGTATCTGCTAGTGCTAATATGACACGTGACCTGTCTTTTATGGCCCACGAGCAAGGTTTTATGCTGCAGAACCAATGAGCAAACAAGTGAAGTCCGTTGACATAGGAGTACTAGGTCATGAGGGGAAAGGGGGATGGAGAGAGAGTGAAGTGACTGACCTTGCCATAAAAGGTGCCACGGAGAGTTGGGGGTAGGGGGATGTGAGCTGGCATAAGGCAAGTCCTGTGACTGTAAAAGAATGGGGGTGCGGTGACTTTTTCTCTCTGCCTTGTGTTTGTATCCACAGTGAACTAAACTTTAAGCACACAGTGGAGTCTGCATAGATCTGGGCAAAGACAATGTTAGAAGCCTCAAACTAAAATTAGTGCTCTGATTTGATCAAGGTTTCTAAATAGCTTGCTAAGAGACTGTTAAGGATGCGCAGGCCTTGCTGCCTGGTAAGCCAGGCCAAGTTACAGCATTAATTGAAATTTACAGTTTTCATTGTGTTTTAATTCAAGGATTTTATATTGTTCAAAGTAAAACCCAAGGGGACGTTTAATGTGCAGAATCAAAGAAAGGTGGTTCTGCCTCCTGGAGATTGAAATCTCTGTGTCTATTATATATAAAGCATTTTTATACGAAATTATTTCTAAAACTGTTAATACAAGCTAACATAAATGCAAAACACAGCTCCTGAAAGAGGCCGTACTTCTGTGAATGTGCCTATCTTGCTTTATTTCCAGCTAAGGAGAAAGCTACATTTATCTCCTCCAGACAGAGTATCAGAAATGCAGGTAGATAAAAAGGAAAACTAATGCTTGCTATGTGTGGCCCAACGATGCAGGCAAACATGGAATTGTCTTTGTCAATCGCATTAGAGAGGTTTTAAGAAATGCAGTTGTGTGATGCACTGTCATACTCAACAGTCACACAGATACCGACCTAATGTGCAGTGTCACAAATGCATAGAAAATGGTTGTACAACCATATAAATGATAAAGATCCTCCACAGTACTTTACCACAAAACATACTGCAGATGTATCTCTTTCACTCAAAGATATTCATCACACGAGGTGAAAGGCAGCCTACATTAGGCAACTCAGAAAATGAAGGCTTAAACACTGTCAGATAGCTAGAAATTTTTATTCATAGTAGGAGACTGAATCTATTTTATAGAATACTTCCAACCCAAAAGATTATAACTGATAACAGTTCGGTGTATATTTTTATATACTAATACATTTTTAAATCAGCTTCAGTAGAAGTTTTGTTAAAGGTCAGATTACCTTAAGTCTATAGTATCAGAATGTATAGATTTCCACTGAGAAATGTTTGTTGTAATTACAAACAACTACATTTTCCAATAAACACAAACAGTTATAAATGCCATATTTTAAGGGAATACAACACTCAAACCCCAACATGCTGATGACCAGACAGTCAATACTACTTAATTTCTATAGCATAAACATTTCAAAAAAAGTTCATGATCGCTATTTATGTTTGATAGGATATTACCTTTTTTCTTTCCTCCATATGTATTTGCCGGGGTGATGATGTAAGAAAGCAACAAAAATGAGAGAAGTTGCAAGCTTTTCATTTCTTCTTTCTCTGAATGGGAGTTGGGGAATGCACTGCTAAATTCTGCCACGAGATAGGAAAAGGAGAGAATTATCAATGCTTTGCAAGAAATTCTTTGCCCGTTAATCATTAACCTTGAATTCTCTTGTCCACTGCCCAGTCTTTCCTTTTATGGAAGTGAAAACGGAATTTGCCTGTTTCCAACCTCTTCTTTTTTATTTTATGCCACTTGTGACAGAAATAATTTGGAACTGGATCCTCCTACCTTGCTCAACAGTGCTCGGCTCTGAACACAGCGGACTTGAGGGCATTTGTTCTCTGAAATACTGCTAAAGGCCATGGGGAGCCAGCTTGAATTTGGTTGGCCAACAGCTCAGTCTGAACACATTGCAAAATAACCATAAGAGCTGAAGGTTAATCTAAATATTTCATTAACATAGACAAATCCCAGTAAGGGAAGCATCAAAATTCTGCATATAATAAACATCAAAAATCTGTATATAATAAAAACTTCTCTTATTTCAGTGATAAAATTGGTACCAGATTTTGGATAAGCATAAAATGTTTCCTTTCAAATTAAGTGAATAATTTTTATCACGTAAGAGATATAGTAATAAAGCCCGATTAACTCACATCTCTCTCCACTTCTGGTAAAACAATCGTAAGGAAGTGTATGTAGTAAATGTAGGAATCCTTTCAGAGAAAAAGTTCCTACTAATATGGTATGTTTATATTGGAAAACAAAGCAGAATCTTAATTACAGCAGTATGTGTAAATGCCACAATGAATAAGTGCGTACTGCAAAGTGTGACAGGGCAAAAGATACTCTTGAATAGGTAGCAAGTATTACCACTAAGTGGGATCTCACACATGTGCAGGACCAAATGCTGTTGTCTGGCCCTTGTTGGCATCAGTCTGGAGCATCACTGTTTTCCTACGTCAGTCATTTTAAAGGAATTTCCTATGTCTAGCTCATTTTAAAGGAACTAAGTTCCAGTTACGATGCAGCTGTGGCAGCACAGGCCTCATCAGGGGCTGCAAATCGACCTGCGTTTCCACTAATCGTTGGATTGACAAATTATGTGGGTTAATGTTGCCAACCTCCGCTGCTACCTGCATACCTGAGCTAGTATATAATTAGCCAGGTAGGTCTATACTATACCTCACTTGTGTGCTTTGACAACGTTGTGGAATTTTCCTTAGAAATAGGTCTCTGGCACAGTAAACTTTCGCCCAGGTTCTGAATGATTAAGAAGCCCTCGTGTGCTGTCAAGAGGGGGTGACACTGTAAATTCTTTGTTAAGGATTTGCTGTTAGTAATAGCGACAATAATTTAAGAACTCTAGAACAATCTGTGCCAGACTAAACAACTGAAACACAGTTTGTAAACGTGAAAAAATTATATTTTGAGTATTCACTGACCCCCGATTTTTTGTGAAGCTCCTTATCATAATTACTAAATCTAGAGTGTGTGAAATAATAGCCATACCATCCCAGCCTGAGGAAACAATGAAAAATTGTTTTTATAATTAATTAATCTATTGTTTTTATAATTAAGAACTATTCTAAAGGTAAAGCTAAAAGTTTTTTCTCTCTTTTCGAAGACAGTAAGTCTCGTAGGACCCATATGTCATAGCAGAACTGGTGTGTTAGACTACAAAAAAAAGTATTCTCAGCAGGGAAATTCTGCTGTCATGTTTGATGCATTGTTTTGGCGTACAAGAGCCTGCTTCATGGAGAGTGGCCCACAGTGCTGGATGTTGCACGAATAAAGGAGAAAAATACGGATCGCTTCCTTTCCCTGCTCTCTCCAAAGAGCTTTGTGCCTAGGATATAGCAGACAGCCAGAAAACTCTACAAGCAATCTCTAAGGTCTTACCAGTCACCACAGTTGGCACTGATCTTGGCACACCAACATCTAAAGGGTTGTCAAGACTGATTGATCAGTGTATGTGTGTGAAAGTATATTAATAAAGAGGGAATACAGAAACTGAGGTGATATGATCAAAATGACTGGCTGATAAATACTCTTTGCAGCAGTATTTTCAATGGATGTGAGCAAGAAAAGGATATGCAGAAATTGAGACAGGAGATAGAACTTGTACAAGAATTTAGGCTGTGATGGTGGACAGGGAATGCTGTATTTTAGCAAAGTTAACACCAGTGGAAATTCCTGGTGCGATTTTGCACAGCCTTGCAGTGAACTTAAATGTAAGCTGAAGATGTTGTGAAGATTACAAAACTGACTGACACATTGAATGGTGATATTGGTCACAGTAACCAAGAAAGTAGAGATCATTTAGGGGAGAAAGAGTATAAGCTCTATTTTCTGTAGACAGGAATTGTTCCGGAACAGGGTGGTAGATCTGTCAGGAACAGAACAGGCTGCTGGATCTTTGTGAGGAGATTGCCTGGAAATAAAGACCATAGGGATCAGTCTTTGGATTTACTTCTCACTAGAGAACCCATGTAGGAAACCAGAATGGCATTATGAGCATCTTATGAAGGATTGCTTAAAGCGGTAAAAGGAAAACTGGGAAAAGAAGGAGTTGCAAAAGGAGAAGGAACCTGCTTTCCTCCCTGTTATCTGCATCACTTAATTTGGCAATCCTGTGTCAGTCATGGCTACTATTAATTTGTCTTTTCAGTGCAGACAGAGTATCAGCAGTAACGGTGAGAGAACTGAGCAGTGTTGTGGGAATAATAAAGAAGCATTTGAATGAGAGATTCCACAGTGCGTATTCAAGATGAGTTTATGTTGCACTAAATTGCATGCTATGGCACATTAGTCCACAGAAAGCAGATGCGATTGTGTTCTGGAGGAAGGAGCTGCTCCCAGTGGCCTCTATAGCATTATCATACAATGTGTTTTCCGAGTGTAGGTTTGGGGTTTTTTAACCCTAGTTCTCTTCTCCATTTGATTTACATGAGTAATTCCAATTACCTTTATTATCTACTCATAAAGAAAAGAATGGCTCTTCTGCGATGTAATGAATGTTAGAGGTAGAAGACTTCAGATAAATAATTTTCCTGTGAATCCAAATATTGAAAACATAACCTTTGCCATCTTCAATATGTTTATCTGGTCACTGGGTGAAGTTACCTACTTTGCGTGAGCTGCTGTCTCTCAGCTTGATTAGTTGTTAAGTTTGTGTAGCATATATAATATTCTATGAATATATAACCTAAATTGTTTTAGGAATTAGTTCCTTACATAAAAAGTATAACAAGAAAGAATGTTTGGTACATTATGAGAACAGAAAAAAAGGAAACAGGTATTTGTTAGAAGGGACTGTACGATAGCTACTCAGTTACTCGCTGCATGTGGCATCACATACCGAAATGGCTTTTTTCAGCAACATTTGAATCTGAATCTGTGTGAGGTGCAGTGAGTAGGAGCTGCAATATTCTGGGTGAAAATCATCGTGGAAAAAAGAGGATCCTCTGGAAAAATGAGGATGCTCTGGGTCTTGATATTAGCCCACTGGTCAATCCTAGAGAATGCTGTCTGAATTAAATTGGATAATTCTGAGACACTGCTAGTTGTCTGGTGGTCTGCTGGGGCAATATGAACTGTAAGACTGCTCTGCTACAGTTCTGTACCACTGGCAATGATGAAATTTCCAACAGTTAAATACAACACAGGTACTAGAAAATCCGGGAATAGAAGTCTCAGCGACTATAAACAAAACTGGGAGGTGAGGTAGGAAAATAACACCTGGAATATGCAAGCTACGCTGTGTCCCGATGTGACTTTCAAGAGTGAGTGGAAGATTTATTCTTTAGAGTTGGGTATGTTTGTTACTTGTGCTCTGGGTAAGGCAAGTAGGTATTTTCATATTTGCAAAAACCTCAATTCTTAAAAAAAGTCTGAAATTAAGTTCTTAAATTTACAGTTTAAATATGTTGACCATAAAATTTCAAGGATCCATTTAAAAAAAAAAAGTAGTCATTCTTCTACCAAGTGAATAGATCTGATATCTCTTTTCCATAACACTCAACAGCATTTGCACAGTACTTCATTTTCCACATTGAAATCGCTCATATCTACGGTAGTGATCTGGATTTTTTTTTTTTAATACTAAATTTAAAAATAGATAATCCAAACTGCTCTTCTGTGGAACAGATAGAACACATATTTTGCATTGCATGGAGGCTAGTGCATTGCTTACTTTACATGAAATAGAACCTTTTCTTAAAAACACAGTGTCCAAAACCAAATTTCTAGTGTATGTTGCTGTGTTTATATCTAGTTTGCATATACTGTAAAAGGGCTTGATAACCTTCTCTCTTCTGCTAGAGATGCTGCTTGTACAACATATACCCAGGAGGTATACTCTTAATCAGAATCCCCATCTGTTTCTTGGCTAATGTTCCAATTATAGTCAGACCTCTTGCACATATTCACATCTATAATAAAATTGATGGTTTCACTATTGAGAAGCAGCATGTGACTAATGGTGCGTTGTACCATGCAAGTTTTTGCTTAAATATACCATTCTAACCAAGTTAAATAAAGGAACACAGCAGAAATTTGTCAGGCACACAGTCCTGTTTCTTTCCTGAGACCACACTGTTTATCAAGATGGTTTTCAATCACCTGAAGACCAATAACACTGTAGTACAAGATGTTCTTTCAGGTTTAGGGGAGATTTTATGGGCCAGAACTTCAGCTGGCATAAATTGGCTTCTGTGCAGCTATAACGATTTTCACCAGCTGAGGATCCACCCTGTGTTCCTATAACTACCCACTGGCATCTGAAAAAAGATTCATGTGACGGTTATGCTAATACATCTGAGGTTATAGAGCAAGAAAAATATAATGTGGTTGAATTTTTAATGCCATTTTTTAATCCAGAATTTATTCTGCCTGTTTCATCTTTCCTAGGATTTTTTAATGTCAAATAACTCTGAAGAGGCATTTTTGATGGACTTTTGTGTGTGAATTCATGGCCTATGCCAAACACACAGCAGCTGCACATGAGTCTGGAACTTCCTTTACAGCAATAGCTATTGAGCCATCAGACTTTTCAGTATTAAATTCACAATTAAATAATTGAACAGCACAGTTTGTTTTCTGATATGAAAGAAAACCACTCATTTGCATAAACATAGTCTTGTGAAATATGAGTTTCTTCTGCGAGATACCTTTCATACTCTGTAGTCCTTCATAAGGTAGTCTGCTTCCAGGACTCGTCACCCAGAATATTGCCTGACTTTCCTCAGATGCACAGCTGGGACTAGGAATTGCATTCTCGCAATTTTAAGTTTTCTTGCAAGTTTAATGCATTCCGTGTATGTGTGCCTTTTAATTACTTTTAAAACATGCTCCACTGAATAGTTTGTATTATAAACAGCTGTAGACAAAGAAGAGAACCCAAATACAACTGCCAAGCATAAATATAGTTGTACAGTAAGTGGGTCATCTGCTCCTACTTCCAACTTTAAAAAAAAAAAAAGCATTTTTTAGCTTGTTTCCTTCGCTGTTAGCCTAGTGCTTTTTGTAACAATGCGTTACTTGTTTAATTGCCTTAGAGGATTGCTGTTTTTTGGCTTATGTGTCTGTCTGTCTGTCTTCCTCATGGGTACACTGTGCTCACTTGGGGTACGTCTCTGAAAGCTTAACAAATCAGAAAGCACGGATTAGATGAACCAAATAAAAGGGGAGAACAAATCCCAGTAAATCTAGTCTGCCCATGCTTTTGCATTATCTGTAGAATATCGTGTGCTTGCATATTACTCCTGCCTTAAAACAGGTGAGGAGCTGGCCTACTCCCTGACTTTCTTTACAATTAGTTCTATTCTTCAGTAGACTGGGCTACATTTCTGCATGGTTATACATTACTGGAAAGGGTAATACAGCTGCAGTCTTTTTTTCAACCTGCATTTGGTCTTATTTTGTATTTTCACTGTTGTCAGTGTCCTATTTCAGGGGTGATTATATGGCCTGTAAAATTTTGTGTTGACTTTATTATCGTTAAAGCAGATTTTTCACAGAGCTGTGATCTGTAACATGTAGAAAAGCTTTCATGAATCAGCACTGCAGTGTCAATACTGTAAAGAATAGACATGCTTTTGGAAACCCCAGCATGCCTGCTGAGGATGTTTCCCTTCATTGGGCGGTGTAAGAAACAGCTAAACATGTGCAACAAACCTCATTGGAAGTCTGAGACCCGACCCAACCTCTTTTTTTTTCTTTTTTCTTTTTTCTTTTTTTTTAATCTTCCCTGGGGGTTGGGCTTTATGGTTTTAAGCAAAACCAACACAAGTGCAATGCCTTTTGAAGCTGCCTTGCTTGTTCACCTCCTTAACATCAAACAGAAGCACATCTGAGAGAGAAGAATGCATGGTAAAACCAACCTTCCCTTTCTAGCTACTGTACTTAGGAGGGAGACTTTTTAACAGCAAATAGAAAGCAGACTTGTTTCAGAAATTGATTGATGGTTCTTATGAATAAAAAAGACAGCAAGAACAAGACAACTAGGGCTTATTGTAGGCAACGTATTTGAAGAGGATACACTTGAAAGCACTTAAAACAAAAGGCAGAGAACCATGCCAAAATAAAGGAACTTGAAAGACATTAGACATTCAAGTGCTGATTGATGATGACTCTCAGGAGTTAACACGCTCGTGAGAGCAAAACCTGGATCTCTGTGCAGCTGCTGTCACTGAAATTGAGTCTTTATGAAAAGGGAAGAACAAACAGACAAGAAAGCTGTAAGAAGAAGAATAGGATGAAAATACACCGAGTAGATACAAACAAATAGATCTGAACAATGAAACAAAAATCTCTTTGACAATAAGGAAAAAAAATGAAAACCACAAACCTGTTATCTGAATAGATAAAAGTTTTCACAGCATAGTCAGACTAATCAGTAGTAAAAAGTGTTTCCAGGCAATAATTTTTTCTGTACCCGCTGACTGGATGACTACATCGTTTGATCCTTTCTCATCTCCCCTCACCCTAGTGTCTCCTTGCTCTGACTCGGGAGCTAGCACGTTTTGGCTTTCTGCACTGCAATATTGTATTCATTATTAGCGAGTGTAAAGAATGGGAGTATGATAGGGGAAGCATACCATTGGAGATGGTTAATTATCGACCTCAAATATTTCGTTTGTTCCAGGGCCTGAAAAAGCTTTTGCTAGTCTTAGAGAACTTAGATAGGGGATTGGGTAGGCCCTTAGATCTGATGTATTGTGGCAGTTCCTACATTTCTACAAGATTAGAGAAGATTATAGGATAGAAAATTGGCTTACTTGAGGTATGAAGAAGCCTTAAATACTTTGAGCATGTTAGGATAAACATAAATTTAAAATCTTCTCCAAACTTTCTGAAAATCCAGTCTGAAAATATTTTCAGAAGCTTTGCCTTCCAAAATGTCTGGAGATAGGCAGAAGAAAGGAGTAGTAAAACAATATTGCAAGTATTTAACCTTTTTGAACCCTAACATTTCAACTTAAGTTCATGTTCTGTTTGGCATATAGATTTGAATCGGTTTGACCAATCTTAATTGATTTAGGACACGCAATGTGATCATTTTCATGGGATTTATATCAACAGATCTTTTTAATCAGCCGCCTGCTTTTATTCCTTGGCAATTCTGCAGGTGTAACAAGGGCATTTGGAAGTTTGGTGTGTCTTCTCAGTCCGCTTAATGCGGCGGTGATGGGAGATGTGGTCCTTGGGATTGGATTTTATAAGGTTATGCTGGTTGCAAGATTTTCTGGAGAATGCACAAGCTTATGCTTATTTCCTATGCTAGGATAAACATATCTAAAATGTTCTGTTTTAGTTCTAAAAGTAGGCCTAGAAGACTAGCATGGAATTACTTTTTAGCCCAAGTGACCGGAAGTGTTCTGCAAATTGACACTATGAAAGCACATGACTGTCAGATTGTAGCTTGTACTAAGCAGTGCATTATCTGCAGATTATGTTTTAGGCCCCTAAGGGAATGTGTAGGAAAAGCTTTTGCCAGGTGTAAGCTGTGGATCATTAGTCATTTTCTGACACTGAAGAATCTCAGACTCCTTCATGAGCACCCAACTTATTTGAAATTGAAAACCATGTACACTCCACCTACTTAAAATACAAGTTGATATCTTAAAATGAAAAGACCAAATGTGCTTCCAGGTAGGAACTACATTTTTGCATGGCTGGCTGTCTCATACATATGCCTAACATACGATAGTGAGTAAAGTGGCACAAATTAAACTGGAGGAGGGTGGCCTGTCAGTATCTCCCCACATATGCCCCGTCAGGATAATCCCAGTTCAATTCACAAGAAAACAGCTAAAAAGGCAGAGAAGTCCTTAGACAAAGACTTTGGCAGAACCCTTCAGCCAATGGAAGATGCTTCTAGCTAGGTTTTAGCTAGTCTGTGCAGTCAGGTTGCCTTCTGCACTCCTATTCCCTCCCTCCTGGCTGTTGGATGGGGGGCTGCTGTTGCTCCCTTCAGTCCTGCAACAGTTTTATTACTGGAATCAGATTTCATCTAACAAAAGAAAGGACTACGTACGGAAAATGCATGCCTCGTTCTTCTCCTTGGCAGGGCAGAAGAAGGTAGGAAAGGGTTATTTGGAGAGGTAGAGTAGATATTTTACTGAGTTCATTTGAGAAACAAGTTTCCTAGAGACAGCTACTCCTCTTTGAAGGTTTCCTCACGTATGTTGTACTAAGTAAAATTCAGTGCTGAATGACACATTGTTTATCTCAGTGACAATTGTATGTTGGAAATTAGCTTATTCAGGAGATATTTCAAGCAATGGGGAAGTTCAGCTGCGCTGCTACAGAATGATACAAGAATCACTGACTTTGTTAACATAAGTAGAAATTAATGTAGCCTACTAGAAAGAATTGAAATACTTATTTCTCTGTAAATTCTGGAATTGCAAATCTTTGACTTCCGAATTAACCATAGGATAATTGGTTAAGTACATTGGCATTCCAAAATCCGTAGTTGTTGAAATTATTCACAGCAACAAACCAGTATGAGGCTTGAAGTGACTGTGACCATGAATTCAAGCAATTTCTTGGGTAGTGTCCTGTAAATACTGATGTTCCACAACTCAAATGAGAAATGGGAAGAGCTATTAAACACTGAATTTCACACAAAACTTTCCTGTTATAACAGATTAGTAAAATTTCAGTATTCAATGGGCCTTTAACGCCCACCCTCCATCTGTGGTATTCATTTTTAGCATTGTGGAATAGGCCAAAATAGCAGGAATATAATTAAAAAGAAACCCCATCAGGGTGTTTTCTCTAGCTCCGCTTTCTTTTTTCTAACTGTGTTCCTTCATTTGTATGTGGAAACATTTTATGGGGGGCAACACGGACAAGGCAAAGCTAGTTCTCCATCTGGGAGCCACACTTACTGCAGCCAAGTGCACTGCAAACAAGCCCTTGAGCATATGCTACATACATAAGTGCTAATTGAGAAAGTCTGATGATGTCAGTTGCGTAACAATAATAGTCTTTGCCAAATGACCAGTTTGTGCTTGTGACTTTAAAGTACTACTGATTCAACAAAGTGCTTGAGAGAGGAAGCTGAGCAAAGGGCTGAAGGCAAGCTGTGCTGAGTGACTGGATGAGCACTGTGGGAGTAACAAGGTCAATAACCGAGAGAGTTGTCACAGACCCTCTCAGATAAAATGGTGGCAAAGCTCATCTTTCAGTAACTTGGTTGGGAGATAACAGAGGAGAAGGAGGCAAGCGTAACAGTGGCTCTGCCCATAACATGCATTGCAAACGCATACACGATCTACTGTGTGAACCAACTTCTCAAGATTCTTTCCTGCGTATTTATTCAGGGTTGAATGCCAGCCTTCATTTCTCACCCGCATACATACAGGTGTTGGATTTATGACATTGAAGACCTGGGATTTGGGGATTACTTAATTTTTTATTTTTGTTCAGTTTTCTTCTATACTTCAGTGTGAGTTTGCACCAGAAAAGGAAATTCTGTTTGCAGAAGTTCATAATGCCTTCTGAGACAGAACAGTGATATCCAGTACAATATTAAAAGACAGGGGTACGGAATCCTGTAAAAGTGACTTGAGAGCTCAGAAACTTTCTTTAAAGTAAGAGAGATATTTTAAAAGTTTGGCCTACATAGTTATTCAAAGGAATTTTAAAGCCCTGATCAAGAATTACAAGTACCAAGCTAGGAAGTAGATTTCTGATGCTACAATGGCACATTTTTACAGTGAGGGGAATATCAGGATCCTATCGGGGAAACAGCCTTGCCACCCCCAAGGCCCTCCACTTTGGCTGGAGTGCTAAGGCTCTATACAGGAGTCAGACTAGGCTGTCATAGTGGTTCCTCTCATCCTGAGCAATTCAACCATCTTTCAGAGACAGAACAGGATGTAGTCACAAAACGTATCCCTAATGTAAGCTGCAGTTCACTGATCCTCCCATTCTTCAAAGTGTTAAAGTGCATAAATACAATTTATTTTCTGTTCCTGAAGGCAGAGAATTATTTAAAAACTCTAGCACATGATTTAATTGGAAAATTGCTGTTTCATTTTGATTTTGGTGTTTTTGCTTTTCTACTGGAGTATCATTTAGATCTTTCATTTCCAAACACTAAGAATGTGTCCCTGGGTATGTCCATGGCTATATCAATGTGGCTGACGCTGGAAAAGATAAGGTTAGAGACAGTTTTCAGTCTTTTTTTGGTCTTCAGGGATTTGGGTCATCCAAGTACTTTAATTATAGAGTGATTTCTAAAAAGTTCAATTAAATTTCTTCCTTAACAGTAGGTAAAGGTCCATTTTCGGACAGCAGATTCTGCTGTCAGGTACCCTAGTGTAATTCAGAGTTGTTTCACCATGGCAGATGGATTTGTATTCGTGATGCTCGCAATGATGCAATACTGAGAGAATTCCTTTCATCTCCCTCTGTCTCGTCACTTTGCACAACGTTGTCATGAAGCTGTTGTGGCTGGCGACGGACATGCTTTCCTGGTATGGGCTGATTCTGCGCTGGTGCAAAGCCATTGGTGCAAGGTGCAGTAAGTTTCTGCTGTCATTACCTTTCTTGTAAATAGCAAAGGGAAAAAGGAATCTGACCTGTTCTCCAGAAACATGGTTTAAAGACTCAGCCCAGCTACGGGAGATCATCAAGGACTGTTGCTATGCTTTTACGCTTTTTCTTTTTTTAATAATTACTAATGACCAACTCTAATAGTATGACAGTAAGTATTGTAGTTTCCAGCTGTTTTGTCTTTGCTTTTGTTCTTTCTCCAATACTCCATGCTGCTGAGAATTAATTCTGTCTGTCTTTCTGCGTTTTTATCTATTGGCAATTCTCTCCCTTATTATGGAATCATAGAATGGTTTGGGTTAGAAGGGAACCTTAAAGATTATCTACTCTTTACTTCCTCCCTGACACTGGTGAGCCATGGTTCAAACTCACCTGACTATGAGGGTTTCAAACAATCTCTCTGTGTCTCCCACTGGCTGTAGTGTTGTTTTCTGTTATAAAAGGAGTTCACTTAGAAAAATAATGCACCGCATCCTGTGCAGCATTAGGCAAAGCTGGTAAAGAAATAGCCCCAAAGCAGGTGTATTTAATGCCACCGTTAATATTGTTTACAGATTGGAAAGCAAAAAAGCAAGGAAAAGTAGCCTTTTGCTTTCTCAAGCTGTTTTTTCTGAACAGTTTTGTTGTCTGTTAAGAAATGTCTTTAAACAATTCCACAACAGTCAGCATAAAAACATAAGCAGAAACATTGCATCCAGTGTTTAAAATAGGACACTAGGAACCAGGTGTTTGGATCTGATTTCTTTCTGTGTCCCTAATTTCCTGTTAGCTTATTGGTAACTCACTCAACTTTCTGCTGGCTCAGATGTCCCATTTGCTAAAGGGACTTTAATAGTACTTATTTTTCTGGACTGTGGTGAGCCTGAATGAATCGTCTGTAAATGACGTTGTATTTTCTGGAGGAAAGGTGCTATCTAAGTCAAAGTAATAGTTTTATATCTAATTGAATACTTCAATCTAACAGATGGGAGCAAAGCTTAAGAAAAATGTTGAACATTTTTTCCTTTGCATATTTCTGCTATTTTTATACCTCAGAACTCACTTTGAAATGAATGCCTGTTAAACGAACATAAATGTTAACAGAATACATTTTCCCACACACTTGTATGTTCCCACATCAAAAACTTTAACTTCAAATTTATTGTTTTTAGACCACACACGTTACAGGGCAGACTGTGAATGCAGGGAGGCAAACAGCCGTTCCGTGTGCCGTTTGGCTGTAGCTCAGCTTTGCTCCTTTGCAGTGGGGCACTGCTTCCTCCCACCACCCACCCACATCTCTTGGGATCCTGCACACTCAGCGGGGCAGATGTTTTCTTTCTAATGAAAATAATAGCTCCAAAAAGATGTCGACTGTCTTTCTTTTACAATCTCGTGGGCTGATCAACTTTCTGTGGGTTTTGAGTAAATATTGGCTGTTGTCAGTGAAGGGTGAGGTGTGCTGTGGCTCCATTCACAACAAAGCAATGACACCCGCTGTGGAGGGTTGTGTCCCCATTGCCTGCTGCAGTAGAGAACTTCAGGCTTTTTGCTGTTACAGCCAACAGCAAACTCAGAATTCTTTGCACGAAGGCTCCCTGCTTCTGCTCTGATTCCTGCATTTGCTTGAGTTCACGCCTCTGCCCCGGCCTTGATTGCAGTTCCAATCTGTGCTGGCTTTTCTAGGGCTTCTGAGTGGGGAGCCTGGTAGTTATCTTTCCCCAGACCTTAAGAGGTGACGTGCTATTTGTTTAATAACTTGGGGGGCAAATCACAGGTGTCGATATTGTGAATTACCAAGCTGACTAATAGGTTTATGGTGATTAGAGAACAGGTAAGCAGTCTAAAATATATTTAATATTGAGAAGAAGAGACCCATTGCAAAGGCCTCATCCATGGGATGCAAACTTTTCTAAGCCCACGTTTGCTGTGGCACTATGGACCTGTACCTCCATGTCTGTGTGTTTTTTCACTCTACACTGTGGCATGAAACCCAGGGCAGCCCCCGCTGGCCTGCAGTGCCCTCCCACCACCCTTAGGAAGAGCACAGAACCAGGCAGCTAGCCTTTCCCCTGGAGATTTTATTAGCTTAGTTCAAGCAGGGCTCAGCGCCCTGCTATGTATTCCTTTCTTTTCTGTGTTCTAATTATAACTTCAAAATTAAAGTTTTTTTTTTTTTTAATTTCCAAATTCCATTCGGCATCTTGCACCAAAATTTCCTGCAGAGAAAGAATTCAGACTATTGGACCGAAACCTTTCTTGTCACCTTCCCTCACAGATGGTCCAATCTGCTCTGCAGTTCATGCCTGGCAGCTAGTTAATCTGGCAGTGCAGGAACATACATTTGGAAATGCAAGTTCTGGATCAGGCTCAGGTGAGCACCTCAACTGTATTCTCTGCCCTGAAGTTGTAGGTATGCAATGGCACACAGACCACATGTAAAGAGGGTGATCCAGCCTACTATCGCTTACGTGTACTTTTGTAGAGAGATCCATATTTGGTACATACTCAAAGACACGGGAGAGGTGTTTGCCTTTTCCAACTAAGGTATCTGGAAAGTTTGTCCATAGTAGTACAGATTAATTAAGATAGACCTATACCATTCTCTTCTAACCACAGTGGATAAGGAAAATTTATCAATCAGTGTGTTTGGTTTATTTTATCACTTCAAATCAACAGAGAAGATTTAATTTCCTCTGCCTATTGAAGGGGAACACTTTAATGAGTGGTGGTCTACACAGAAATAGAGAGGTACGTAGATGCACCTTGTCTAGCATTTGGTAAATTGCCACAATCAGCTGCCTGTCTGCAGTAGCCCGGGCTGCGTAGCCCTGGTCAGAGCTATGGCTGTGGTGCCGGAGGGCCCTACAGAATTAGCTGTGCTGGGTCAGGTGTGCCTTTGCAGTCTAACCACACCACCTGGCTCCAGGGAGATGCACTCCAAACAGGTCAGATGTCTGAAGAGAGATGACCTTGCCGCTGAGCGTGTGGGACCCCGGCTACATCTCACCGTCTCAGGATAAAAGCAATGAGCAGCATAAAAGGGCTGCAGAACCAAGCATTCAGAGTACTCCTGTACATTCGTGGCATATTCCACTGCAAATGCTAACCACAGGTAAGAGGCTTTGGGGACTGAAGGGGAATATGCAGAGTTCGGTCGCATTTATTTAGTGCTGAAGAATTTTTGGCAATGTTGTTGCTCATCGTTTAATCTAGGGAGCCATCTTGGACTGAGGCCTGCAAGGTTGGCAGGTTTTTGTAAGAGCTTGTATCCAAATCACCTGAAAAGGTGACTAAGTCTTACACACCCTGCGCTGGTTTCTCATGGCGCCCCTTAAAGATACAGTTTAGAAACTTAACTTATCGCTTACTATTAACTCAAAACGTTTTTGGACAAAAGGAGTGTTTTCACAACATGTTTGTCTAGTCCCTAGCACAGTGGATCAGACCCTCTAGGAATCATTTCTACATGAGCAATGATTAACTGACAATACCAATTCCCCTATTGTTTTGCATGAAAAAGGTTGGATAAACCATTAGAATTTCATATGTTTTCATCATTGCTGTCAAACTGTTCTCGGTTTCCTCTTTCTCTCTTTTGAAATTTATATTTTTACTTCTTGGACACATTGAAGAATTCAGTCCCTGTCCTCCTTAAAAATGTGGAGTAGTGTTTTTCAGGTATAAGACACATTGTAGAAGATAATTCTCTAAAATCTAGATGTAACTAGAAATGTTTGGTTTGTTGCAGTACACTAACTCAATGCTTTCAAACCTACACCAGTGGCTTAGGGCAATTTCCTAAAAAGTTATAAATGGTGGCTGAGAAAAGCAAGCCCGTTCATGCTAGGTCTGAATTTGCTATTCGTGGACTTTCACCTCCTCTAGAAAATAAGAAAGGGAAGTGGAAGTCAAAAGATTGGAAAACATTGCACTAAACAAAATATTTTCAAAACTTTGGCAAAGCATTGGATAAATGCTTTACGCTGTGTATTTGTTAGGTCAAATTCTGCACTCAATCTGGTTAAACCATTTTACTCCAATGTACTATTTCTAAAATATCACCAAATTACATACATGTGTTTCTTGTAATGAACTCTGGGAAGTCTCATCATGAAAAGTAGAATAAGAATGCAAAATATGTTATGAGTTTTTGTGTTACTGGCTCATTACATAAGTGCATGTTTCATTGTAATTAGAGTAATTTCACTTTTACACAGAAGGTCTAATAAAGATGCACCTTTACTCGGTACTACAAATCTTATATCTGAAACATATTTAAAATGCAATTTGTAACTAAAAATGTGGGATTCTTTTTTTCTTTATAGAACTACAGTACCATTTTAATCCTCTTAATTTTTTTAGGAAAATAGGTCATTGTGTTTCTGACCATTGATTCTTAAAAAATTGTGTCTTTCAATCTGTTTGTTCCAGATATTAAAGTTTACTATGTGAAATTCTACAAAAGTTATTACGCTTTACATTTACCCATTTTTATTAATGCAAAAGAGATAAAACTGAATTCCATTTGCTCTGAAATGGCAGTTTCCAAATGCCAGCAAACAAATTCCTCAAAACGCTACCTCTATTTTTGCTTGTCCATTCCGTATGGTATTTGTCAAGAGTTAACACGAAAATTCAAATGAGTCATTTATTCAAACTTTAAGGCTGAGTATTGAGCAGAATATTTAATGTCACATTTTCCCACTCCTTTTTGCTGCAGAAATAAGAAATTCAAATCAAGAAATCAGGATGCCATTACGTTTTTATAGATCATATATCAATGTAAATTTTGAGATGGCTGTAGATTTTTTCCATAATACTTTTTAGTGGAAAAAAGAAGTCTGCATAAAAGCTTTTAGAAGTGTCCCTAGGGATCCCAGTGAGGTGATGATAATTTTTATTGTGAATTAATCCTAGAAAATTCACAGTATCAAAACTCCTGAACATTCAAAGAAATACTGCAACTTTAAGGACAGTTTTAAAATATTTCAACTAGCATGACCCCAGGTCTGACTTTCAAAGGAAGTGAATATTCCTGATTTTAATTGACTTCCAATTCATTTCCTCTGAAAATAATCAGTTTCAAAATAAGTTGGGGTTTGGCAATAGGGTAATTTCCAGAAGAATCTCTCTTTAAGTGGGGGTTTAAGTCAGATAGAAACATATATCTTTACATATAGTTTTATTTTTCTCTTTAGACTTAGGCAGAGTTGGTTGAACTTCAAGAACTGGTGTAGTTTCCAGATTCTTTTTCATTTAGCTATAGGTTCTTGATATCCTTTTTCCCTTTTTCAAGGCTTTGTTTCACGCGTTGTAATACCTGTTCCCTTTGAGAGGAACAAAATACATAATGAAATTAAGTTCTTATTTGGAATTACAGAATTACAGGATATATGTATCATGTTTTAGATTTCATAGCAAAGGATATCTAGGCTGTATCACTGGCAGATGACTACAGCTGTAGTCCTTGGTATGGAGCATATCACACGTAGCCAGTCTTCATGAGGAATTTTGACAGCCTAAGGAAGGCAGGTTTGGACATAGAGTATTTTGCTTGTATTTGTGTACATTTTGAGCCATGTATCCCTGTATTTTGCTGATATGTTTTTAGGGGAGCTATTAGTCTGGATTACATAGCAATGATTTAATTTTATAAGAAAAAAACAAAACAAAACAAAAAGTAAAAGGAATTGCTTTTGGGAGAAGATGATCCCATTACTTAGAAAAAAAAAAATACTTGGTGTTAAATTAAGTGCTTATCAAAATGAATACAAGAGAATACGACAACAAAGCATTTAGATAGTAACTTGAAAATAAGGGTTTAGACAATATTTCCTCATTCATTCAGTGCATGTGATTTGCTAAGTCAGAGCCATGTAGGCAATTTTATGTTAAACACTTGGCTTCATAGCGATAGCTACTAGTAATGAATTACATGGCCCAGTTACTACAGACGTGATAATAGCTGACATTGTATAATGTTGGCAGTTTCCTAATGTACCAAATAAGGAAAATTCAAGTGTAAAAGTCCATGTATACCATCATTTCTGAAAGAAAGTGCTTCCCAATGAGCCTGCTTAGTTTCATGGGTGCTTACGAATAGGAGTGGTGCTCTTCTGTTAAGGAAATTGGTTTTGGATTTTGGCCAGGCAAATCGGGTGCATTGAGCCTAGTGGGTGCAGAGAAGGAACCCCCCTGAAAATCTGACTCTTTAAGAGTTGCCCTTGTATCGCAAGGAATGAACCCAGTATGTGGCTGGAGAATTGTGCTAGAATGCCGTACAGCCAGGTGCAGAAATGCTTCCGAGCTCACTGCTTCTGGGCTGATGGTGCCTCTGGGGCCGGCCCTGGGGATGCAGCTCACAGCGCAGCTGATCCCTGAGTTTCCAAGGTAGTCAGGATAGTGGAGCTCCGGTCACCTCCTTTCCAAGCAACAGCAAAATGCCATTATGATTCTTTTCTGGAACAGACTGATTCATGAGGAGAGTAACTTTCGGTCCCAGAAGAACATGAATAAAAATCCTTAAAAATCTGGGCTGCCAAAGGAGGAACTACTACAATATATATCAGCAATAAATAAATTAAAAGTGCATGAGCTGCAGTGGCCTACAAGAAAGCTGGAGAGGGGCTTTTTACAGGGGCATGTAGTGATAGGACAAGAGGTAATGGCTTTAAACTGAAAGAGGGTAGATTTAGCTTAGATACTAGGAAGAAATTCTTTACTGTGAAGGTGGTGAGACACTGGCCCAGGTTGCCCAGAGAAGCTGTGGATGCCCCATCCCTGGAGGGGTTCAAGGCCAGGCTGGACGGGGCTTTGAGCAACCTGGTCTGGTGGGAGGTGGCCCTGCCCAGGGCAGGGGGGTTGGAACTAGATGGTATTTAAGGTCTCTTCCACACCAAACCGTTCTATGATTCTGTGATTCTGGGAAATAGGTTTAATTTTTCCATTTTTTTCAAGATCTGTTATCTTGTTTTGAGTGACGTAAACTCAGATCTATAGAAAATGGAACACTTAAAAAGTGAGTGTATTCTTTTCCCTGGGCAGGCACTCTTGTCACCTGAACCAATACTGATCCTCCTCCTTTGGTGATGACAAATCAGATGGCCTTTTAAAAATACCCCCAAATAACACTTTTATTGCAGAAGTATTTGGGAATTTTTATAGTGACCTTTCTGGATTACTATAGTATAACAATTTTAAGTATAGGCAACACAGACACCACATCTTTTGACTTCAACTCTCAACTTGAAACCAAAAAAGCATCCTTTGACTACAGTTCTTGGACTTCGTTCAGTCAGCGTTTGAAGAAACAGAATGTGTTTTTTGTATAAATCAGGACTGGACTTAAACACATGGGGCAATTTGCATGCTGAATTTGAATTTAAGATTTGACGTAACCAAAGGATATTACAAGAAACTATGGCGAAGTTTAAAAAAAATCTGTACAAAGCTAAAGTTTATTGCCAGTACTGTTCTTGCAGATCAAAGCTATGCTAATGTGGTCTAGGGTTACTTTAATATTTTGCAGCCTCTCATTCCCTCGGTGCGTGTTTTAAGCATGCATATCACTCACTTTTATAATAAAATAACTTGAAAAAGCCCTCTGCTTTGTATTGGCCTCCTGAGGTAGAAAGTCACAGAGATGGTAAGTCTCACATTGCTTGCTCCAGCTTCATTATGTTTGATGAAAGAAATATCTTGGTCATGTCCTGTATTATGCAGTACTTCCTCAATAACTGGATTGCTGTAAGGAAGGACATTTTTTACCTGGATAATGAAATTTTATCCTAGTTATTTCACTGATCTTCTTTGTATGATACATATAGGAGGCTGGAAACATATTAACAACTACTGCACAGCATGATGGAAAGCTTTGAGAAGGAATTTTGTCTTTAGGGATGGATGAGTGGAACGTTTACGGTCTTCTTGAAAGATGTACTGTGCAGCTTTTTATTCTCTGGGCAGAAAGAGGTGTGTATATTCTAAATATAATTATGGGTCAGAGTGTAAATGCTAGGCTCCGTGAACTCCATGACTAAAACCAGACCTATCAATTATGTCAGTGGGAGGTTACTGCCAAGATCAAAAGTAGATTATAGGCCTGGCTAAGTCTGCACTCATGCAGCTTTGCTGGTGCAGCGATCTTGATGTGCTACCCTAGCAAAGAGCATGTTTGTGAATGCGGCATATTCCAGATTGCTGTGAGTGAAAGACGCTCCCTCAAAAAAAAAAGATGTCATCCATATAACTGTCTCTGCACTAGGGCTTTTGTTTATGCAAATAGGCATGTGTCAGTTTTGTCCATGTTCATGCTGAGAGTATTTACGAGCTCTGATTCGTCATCGTAGAAGCCTGGCCTTCAGTAAATGGACTAACAGGGCTAAGCCTTATGCCCTGGTGAAGGGGTTGAGCATCCCTAAGATTCTCCATGGCACATGGGGCAGGGATAGAAACAGTTACTCTCCTGCGACAACCCCAAAAAATCCTAGGGCATCCAAATCCCCAGTCAGTCATCAAATTAAAATTGCAAAGGACATTTTTCTTTCTGATCTTTGTTTTGGTAAAGAAGTAAAAAAAGGAGAAAAAGCAACTCCTGGCAGAAACTTAATTTGCCATAAAACCATTGGATGGAAAGTTCTTGCTCTTCCTCATGGGTGTAAGAAAAAATTATTAGTTTTTAAAATATTAAGGCTTTTCAGTGTACGCACTACAACACTCCACAGCTTCTTCATTTTTGCCATACTGGAGCATGGGATTTTTAACTAAGGGATTGCAAGGCATTGAATGTAGAAGGATTGAGAGATGATGAATGCAGAATCTTTGTTACACAAAGAAATAGAAAGTATCGATCAAAAAATGCTCTGAGGCAAACCAATTAGGGACCCATTGACAGCAAAATGACCTGCTCATCCATCATTCAAATGAAATGTAAAACTTAGGTCCACATCATTTGTGGCTGTTTTAAGCACTTGAACATTTTTACTGAAGCCTGAATGCTGTTAATTTTGGTTTCCTGGCCAAACTCCAAACCGAATAATTATTCTGCTTACTCCTTTCCTAAATTACAGCAACAGCTTCATTGGGAACAAATGCAGTCGTAGTTTGCTGACCTAAACTGCTCTTATGTTGCTATGCACTATTAACTATTGCCGCATTTCAAACCATGGCTGGCTGCATTTCCATAGTGGATTAAATGACCTCTGGACAAAGCATGTATCTCTCTACCTTGTTTAAAAGGCTTTGGGACAAAAGGTGCTGTATATATAAATGTTATCACAGAAATAATTTTAGACCCAGAATGTGCAGGTGTTGAAATGTTCTCTGAGCAGGGGAAAACACTGGCATTTGGTGACGTAGCTGGATGAAGGACAGAGACTATTTGGGAACAGAGGGTGGATGCTCATGGGTTGGGAAGCTGGTGGTCGCTGATTATCATGAAAAAAGTACTTTCACTGAGAAGCATTGGAAAATTACAGAGCAAAATGGGAAGTAAAAGGAGTGTGGAGATTGACTAGGTGCAGGAGGCTTAGTGCTTTTTGTATAATGAGGCTGGCTAGCAGAATGCTCTTTGGGTTTGGTTTTTTTTTTCAGAAGGAAAGGAGATATAATTGTTGAGAAGTCTGATAAAGTATTCCAGAAATTCTATGCATGGTTTCTTAAGGTTCTATGTTTTGTTCTAATTATGTTATAGCTTCTTTTGAAAAGGTCCATGCTCTGCCTGGAAAGCGAGGGAAAGCCTGAAACAGCGTAAGATGAGCAAGAGGGTTTTACAGGCTTTATCTTTCTACTGTGCTGTTTAGCTACAGCATCATCCTTGGTTTCCAGACCTCTGGTCATTGCATAGCACCTGAACTACTTGCCTGGAGTGTTTTCATGCTTAGACGCTCAACTGCACAGCTGTTTCTAAAAAAACAGAATAGTCTAAACACAAACAGTGAAATGAAAAGATTATTTATGTGAACCTATTCTAATTGTGTGAGAGCCCCATGGCAAGAAAGCGCTCTTATCTAATCCACAGAATGGTTACAGTGGCAGCAAGGAACAGATTTTAACCCAAAGGCCTTGGCTTTCATTAACCTTCGTCTCTGTGTTGTGAGTAGAAGCACTGTCTGATCTTTTCATATAGCCTGAAAGCGGACTGCGCTGTAGAGCTGGATAACTTGAGTTTAGGAAGTACAAAGCAGAGCTGCACTCCTGTTCTCCTAAGTGTAAGCAGCTTCTTTCTCCTTCGCTGGTTAGCAGACTTGCAGTCAGGAAAAATCAGAAATATATTTCCCACACCAAAGCTGTTACTAAGATATATTTTTAAGTGCCTAGAAGTCAGATCAGTACTTAGCAAAACTGAGAAGATACAGCCTTCTACAGAGAGCTGGTAAGAGACAGTCTGGACTCCTGTGCAGCCCCCCACCATCTCTGAGCGAGCGGCTGTATCACTTTTCTGCTGAGGAGTGGGTGCAAATGTTTATCAGCAGTAGTACTTTGGTGGTTTGAGCTCCCAGTTTCTTTCTACCTCAGTGAATGAGGCTGCCATCTCCCAACTGCAGCTAATGGTTGGAGCGTTAGCCTTTTGGCTGTGGATTTGTAAAGGGTAGCGTAAAGCTGTGGGGAGGTGCGGTACTCAGAGAACAACAAAAATATATATGGATTTTAAAGTATTAGATGCTTTGGAATAAAGGTGCTATATGGTGTTCATGGTGAACTTGGATATGACTATTCAGTATCTGTCAGTTGTTGTGTGACTGGTACCAGAACTCTAACTCCCTACTGCTTTTCTTTCAAAACATTGTAGCATTTATACCAGAAGCATTCATTTCTTTAGTTGTTACCTGAAATTATTACCATAGAATCATAGAATTGTCAGGGTTGGAAGGGACCTTAAAGATCATCTAGTTCCAACCCCCCTGCCATGGGCAGGGACATCTCCCACTAGACCAGGTTGCTCAGAGCCCCATCCAGCCTGGCCTTAAAAGCTTCCAGGGACGGGGCTCCCACCGCCTCTCTGGGCAACCTGTTCCAGTGTCTCTCCACCCTCATGGTGAAGAACTTCTTCCTAACATCCATTCTGAAACGCCCCATCTCTAGTTCTAATCCATTCCCCCTAGTCCTACCATTACCCGACATCCTAAAAAGTCCCTCCCCAGCTTTCTTGTCGGCCCCCTTAAGATACTGGTAGGCCACAATAAGATCTCCTCGGAGCCTTCCTTTCTCCAGACTGAACAACCCCAACTCCCTCAGTCTGTCTTCGTAGGAGAGGTGCTCCAGCCCTCCGATCATCCTCGTGGCCCTTCTCTGGACACGTTCCAGCACATCCGTATCTTTCTTGTAGTAGGGGCTCCAGAACTGGACGCAGTACTCCAGGTGGGGTCTCATGCTTCTTTACATTGCTAGGATCCATTCTTAGTGCTGTTAGAATGTATTGGTGCTCCTTCTTTTTTATTTTATCTCTTATGAAACTGTACTGAAAGTACAGTGGTCTTTACAAATAGGAAAGTATTAATCCCCTCCAAAATGTCGAAGTTTGTCATCCAGGGAAAGAACAAAAAAAAATCGTACTGTGCACATTACCAGTGAAAGGGACTGCTGACCATTGTGGATAGTCTCCTAATCCCTACCAGACCCCCAGAAAATATGCATTTAGAGAAATTATAGCATCTTTGAACCGTCTGTTATGAGTAAAATGGGTTCATTTTGCAACAGACTTTATTTGCTATGAATAATTTGATGAGCTTTATTTAACTGGCAGACACAACAATAACCAATCATATCACATTTCCCACAGGCTCTGAATCATGTTAGAACCCTTTTGCACTGTTAAATGGTTACTAGTTTTCCTCTCTCAACATCTGTTTTAGTTAGTCTTGCCAAGTATCCATTCATTGATGTCATAACATGATGTTAAATATTTAAAATAACAAAACAGCTTTAGGATGGTGCCTGAACAGCATTTAGCTCCCTCGTTTTGGATTTTTTAATTTGTATATCATGTACAGAACTTTAAAAGAAAACACAGGAATCCATTAGTAAAAGAAAAAAGGGAGACAAAGCATTAGCAATTCCAGTAGAATTACAGATTTTCATTTGGATTTCAGTAGAATATAGACATCTAAATCACTTAGGAAAATCAGCATTTTTTTATCCAAACAGAAACAATCCACAGCCTTTTTCTTCTTTTCAATAATAGTCCAATTCACTGGTGTTAAATTATATTGGAAAACCTATTAAAGCCTAAGTAAAATTTACATGTCAGCAATTCTCATTCTGATGCAGTAGATAACGGAGACTCAACACTGCAATATTGGGGTCCCAGGTTGAGTCAATTCTTTTTGACTTGAAGGACCAGCCCTGGATATTAAGAGTAACAGCAGATTCCTAAACCTCTCACATGAACCAGTTAGTCTTTTCATTAATATTCTCATTCATAAGCAACAAGGGATCTTATGCTGGTTTTAAGCCTTCATTCTAACCTCTCTGTAAAAAAGCAGCTTAGTAAAACAACTTCAGTCTGAACAGAATTCGGACCACAATGTACTACTAATTAAATACAAAAAACAAACATGTGCTTACCCAGCTTCGTTTTACTTGATGATATGTTCCAGTTTGCATAAACTATTTTATAAAATGAAAATTGAAAATAGACGCTAATGAAGATTCCCTCCTTAGAAACAGTGAATAGATATCACAAGCAAACATTTCTCAATTTTATATCCTCTTCAACAGAAGGCACAGCTCTGTCACATATTTGAATGGCTGGTTTCTCAAAATTGGCATGTTCTTCAAAATATTGCTAAATAAGATCATTGTGTACCACATTCTTGTGCCAAAATACACAAAATAACACTGTATAAGTCACATATGTACTTAGGCATCCAGGACAGGACCTCAGAATTGGCTTTTTTTAACTGTAAAATAACAAGCCTCTATTATAAACTAAATGCTATTCTCTCTGTGAGACAACCATAACATTTGTCTACCCAAACGCAGCAGAACTGCTTCTCTCAAATTATAGCAAACTATTAGAGACAGCAGAGAAAGACAGAAAAGATTTAGGTCCAGATCCTGGCTATTTTTAAGTCAAAGGCTGATTGGTCATTCCATAAAGAGACCAGTATCTTGCCTATAATGAACAGTTACTTGAAGCTGGCTTTATGGATAAATGAAAGAATAAGGAGTTGTGTATGAGGGAGATCAGATTTCCTGTAAAAGACCAAAGATGCATAAGCTGGTGTGCAGATAAAAATGTGCACAGTAGTCTTCTACGTGCTGGATCTCATACAGGAAACCAGGTCCATGTAATAAGATATTAATTTTGAAGGAAATAGGAAAAAAAAAAAGAGAAGCCTGACATGGGATTTAATTGGTCAGATACAGGGACAAATACAAAACTACTGATCAAGGAAAGGTTTGTATGATATACAGAAGCAGTTAGTGGACTTGTTATCTTACCATCGGTTGTGACCGAGAATTTTGTAAGTCTATTTTGAAGGATTTCATGAAGGAATGCCCTGAAAAGCATGATTTTGTGGAAGCCAATCAACCTGGGTTTCAGACAGAAAGGTTCTACCTCATTAATTTTCTTGCTTTCTTCAAGGATAGAGCATCACAGCTGTGGCTGGCATGGATGATACAGGGGATGTTAGGCAGTGCATGTTGAAACAGAAGATGATGATTCTATGCTTTAGTGAGAATTGCACAGCAGGAGCGAAAGCATGCAATAGATAAAAATCCAACTTTGAACAGGAGCGTGATTATTAGAAAATGGTACATTTCCTTAAGGATCTGAGAGAGATCTCTTTTGTTTATCACCACATCTAACTACATCAGATGGCAATATCAATTTTAAAATAATCAATTGCTTACGAAACCAAAGCTAAAGGTAAAGAAATTGCAGAATAGTGCAACAATGTCCTAGGAGACGTATCCATTTAAGGTTATAGCGGAGCTAAATGATCAGTCAAGTACAATGCAGACAAACTTAAATTAATACTCACAAGTTTACATAAGCACATACTGCATGTATTAAGAGCATGTTCACAGTAAACTGAGCTAAAGGATTTTAAGAATTCTGGCTGCTTTCATCTTGAAAAAAAACACTTGAGTGCTGTCCCAGTGAGTTAGAGAAATGAACCCTGCAGAGGGTTTGAGGGGAAAGGGGGCTTACTGAGAGTTTCTGAAGAATATATTTCCTAGCCTAGGGAAATAATATGAAAATGATGCTTAGCTCAGACAAGGACATTGCTCTTGTTTGCTTTCCCAGGGGGAATTTGCCTTTCGGTTTAGATGAGGGAATCCATGGGTGTTCAACCACGGTTCTGGAGACTTTGCTCCAGCACAAAATGTTCACCTCTCCAAATTGCGGGCTTGGCATACCACTTTCCACACCTCTTACAGTTTCCCTCCTGTTAGGAGCCCAGTCACTGTATGTTTGCAGAGCAAAGTGCACTGAAGTCTCAATCTCAGAGGCACTATCGCGTAACAGCTCTCTAGCAAAGAGAATATTCACAGCAGGTGAGGAGGAAATAAAATGTGAGGAGGGAGAAAAGACAGAGAAAAAAAGAGGAGGCTGAACAGAAGTATTAAACTTTCATCTCTAGTTTGTGGGATAAATGCAGGCCAGTCAACACAGTTGACACAGCTCTACCTCTCCGGATTTCATGAAGAGGCAGGAAACAGGTTTTATATTTAATTCCTATCCCTGGATTTTACTCCCCCCTACACTGCCCTCGTGTGGTCTTAGTTCCGACACAAAAAATGTGCTAGAAGCACAAAAACTGACACTTGGCGGAGCAGTGTGAAGCCAGTCACATCAGATTTTGGACCTGATTCAAGTACTTAATTCACGATATTTTAACCAATCCTGCTGTTCTGGGCTAAAGTCTCACACTGAACATTAGATTCTGTTGTTATCTGATCAGAGCAGTGGTTCTTAATCTGATCGTCAGCCCCAGCTCTCTGGGAGCAGCCCTTACTATGATCTAAATGCCAGTTTCTTGCCCTATTTCAGCCTCTGGGTCTTCTGCTTGCTCTTGTGTGGCTTGTGTGAAATGAGTTGGTGGTTCCAGTGCTATGGATAGGCGACGGGTGGTTATATCATGAAAATCAATATCTCCAAGCAAATGGCAAGATTAGCACAATCAGATCTCTGAACCAGAGAGAAGGCTTTGGGGGTAGTGGGACTGCACCACTTTCTCTCAGACGCGACTCCTACATTTGAGTCCTTAGTAAACGAAATTAAAAATCCTCCTAATTATAGAATGTGCTGAATATGTTTCACTGATCTATAGAGGAGTTTTTGTCTCTAACATGCGTGTCTTTTCACAGCTCTAAACTGTCTAGAAGCATAAAGGAAATTACATGAGACTGGCAGGAGGCAACTGTTTTTTGTAGAATTGCCCGTCAGTCACTATAGGGTGATTTTGGGCCCCCCCTCACCCCCCAGCAGTGTCTGAACAAGGTCTGACTATCGCCAGTTGGAGCCAACCGCTTGCAGGCTGTGTTCCTCTCTGAAAAAGACAGGATTGCCTGACTCTCAAAGTCACCTCTTCTTCCTGCGTTGTGCGCTTTACTGTGTTGGACCGGACTGCTGCCGAAGGACAGACCACCATTTCCAAGGATCAAAGGCTCGCACTGTCTGCGGTAAAGGCAAATGTAACTCTAATAAAGCCAGTGGTACTGCACGGGCTTACGCTGAATATAAATATCTCTACACCAGTGATTTGCTGGGTGGTGTTTTACTTTAACTTAACCTTAACTAATACTAAAATGCAGCATGGAGAGGGCACTCAGCCAGAGCTCCGGATTCTCTTTTGGCTTGGCCACGGTCGTGCTCCATCTGTTTTGCTGTCTGTCACATGGGAATCGGAATACTGAAATTCCTTTGTAAAGTGCTTGTATAGTTACAACACACTATGTAAGAATTAACTGTTATTACTGTAGGCTTTGGGAGCCAAATTTTGACCTTTCCATGCACTCATATGTCATCAAATTGCCATAAGCCTGTCTGAAGAAATAATTTAGCCAGCAGGCTGTAGCAGAGCAAGGACCGCAAAACCCGCTCACATCACAGATCTAATTGAAGGCTGTTGCCCCACCATCAAAACAGAACAGGAGAGAACAGGTCTAGGCAACAGCAGGTCTTAGCAACCATTTCACACCAACCCCTCCTAGGAGAGGTGAACTGAGGGAAGTTCATTTGTGTGTGATTTGAAGAAAAATCTCAAGAGAAGCAGTGGATAAAAGAAACAAGTGTTGTGAAACTGAATATGATGAGGCCTGTCGGGCCACGTGACCTTGGCTGTCGTCTTGAATCCTTTTCTGCTTATTAGTGAATACCCCTTCGGTTCAGGCACTTTTCTGTTTAGGCAAACACAAATAACAGCTATGAACTTTTGGTCTAAGGGAGACAACAAAAAAAGCAGAAAGAACAAAAGTAACTTTTCCATGAGAAAGCACAGTCTGATCTTTAACAGGCTGTAGCAGCTCCGAGAACAAAATGGCTAATGCCCCCACTACCGGGCAGAGTTCTTACAGCTTTGCAAGAGGGAAAAGGCATGGTGGTTTTGTGGCAACACACCCCATGCTCTGACTTCCACATTTAAGAAAAGACAAAGGGTGCTGGTAGAATATCTGAGAGCAATACCCTTAGGAATTAGTAACAGAATGTGAAAAAATTTCCTTTTCAGTTATGAGTCATGATTTCTCAACTGCGCGTCCATTATAGAATAAAATACTACCCAACATACCCTGATTGTCAGTATGTAGGGCCTAATTAATCACTGAGGAAACATTATAACAGTCATAAAAATGAAGGTACAATTATTTGAAGATGATCTGATAACGACTGGTTTGTGGAAAGAAGGTTGGATTTTGGCAACTCCCTCTAAAGAGAATTCCAGCCTGGAGAGAATATGATTTGCGAATAGCAGTTATCTGTACTTTCCAGTTGTATCAGAAAAGGAGGCATCTGAAATATATAGCTGTGAAAACAGAGATTTTTACAGCTCCTCTTCTATTTGTTCTCCCTAACTTTCTGTAAATTTCCCATGTTCCAAACTGTAGTCCCCATTGTTAGCCCCAGTCCCCTTTCCCACTAGTGCTCTCAGGTGTTCTTTATTGTCTCCTTCTAGGCTAAATTACATGCAGAGTGCCACAGGTGCCTCTAGCATCCTTGATCACAGTGATTACCAACAGATACAAAAGTGGATTAGCAAAGGTTAATGATTAATGGGACGCAGAAACACGTGGAGAGAGCTGGTAGCAGGATAACTGCCCTGCTCAGTGAAAGGTGTATGGACAGATGTGTGAGATTTCGCAGCTAAACTATGCAATGAATAAGTTATTATTGTAGAAGGTATGTTTCATTCATCACTTGTGGGAATAATCTAGTGGCAGGAAGATTAAGTGTCTGCCATACATTTTGGTGTTACCTAGAATTTGTAGATATTTGCGTATTGTTTTACTTTATGTCGTAGTTTCTTAGGGTGATGTGTGTAAACGTGTATGTACCTGTATTTCTTAGAGGTGGCCATTATTCTTGCTCCTCTCCTCCCTCCCACAAGCCACTGTCAATGAAAATGATCAATTCTAATGAAAGAACTCAATTACCATGTATTAATTTTAGATGGCACCTCAAGTATACTGGTAAGTTAGATTCCTGTAGATCCACTGTGCACGTTAACATTGTGCTAAAGCCCATCGCTATTGTTTCTGGACCCTGTGTTCTGTGCTGTAAGAACTCTGACAGCAAAGCTTTTGACTAAATCCCCAACAAAGCTCTGTTTAACACTCGGCAATCTGATCTCCATTATCCAGTTGCACTGTTTCTTTGGGTTGCGCCCGGAAGTTTTATTGCAGCTATTTGGATCTAAACTAGACATCAGAGTAGAAAGGAGAATTTAAGAAGGAGCAAAGATTGATTTCTACTTTTATTTTTAACAGAAGGCATTTTAGTGTGTGCTCAGAAAAGAAAAGGAATGATTTTAAATCCAGCCTTTCAAGATGTAGCTTTTCATGTTATTTTAAATAAAGATCATACTTCAGTGTATTTCTATGGCAGTCCGTCCCCCACTTTGAAGCGAACACTAAATTGCTGCGTCACATTCTGACTATGCAGAGGGAAGCTTTTCTGCTGCTCTGCCCCAGTCCTACAACAAATTAATAAGCCAGGGCACAAACTTGCTTTTAGCTGCAGACTTTTTACAGTCCCTTTTCCTATCCCCCAAAGCAGACTCTGTTCTGGGGTGCAGGTTAGCGCGCTCGAGCATGGGGTCACACCAACCTATTCTCCACCAGTGAGATGATGAATTTGCAGGACAGAAGATGTCCCAAAACATTTTACCTTTTGGACTATGGGCTAAATTTTGCTTGATCTCCCTGGTGTGTGTCAGAAATGGCTCAGTTACAACAGTGTAAATTGGATAAGCCCTGTTGGCCTCAGTGGGATGGCTGAATTTGGCCCATTGCTTTACAACTGTGTTATTGAAACAGTAGATCTTCTGGCTGCAAGGAATAATATGAAAAAAATTAAAATTCACATATGTTGGGATGTGCCCTGGATACTGTTGTAACAGGATAGAGTATGAGACTTAATCTTGTTTTGTACTACAGTGCTGACAACATGTATGTGGCAGCACTGGAGAAAAAAAGAGCCTCTTCATTATTGTCAGTGCATTTTGTAGCACACCAAGGCATCTGGGCAAGGAGACTCTCAGAACCGTGGCAGGGCTGGAAAAAATTGCCTGAAATGAGGTGTAAAGATGAATAAAGAATGATTTCCTTGTTTTAGCTTGAAGAAGAAAGTGTTTTTTTCAAAAAGCAGGAAGATAAATTAGAAAGATTTGCATCTAGTGTGAATGGTTCCATGTACTTCTAATTAACAGAAAAAATACATCAAAATTTATGATGAATGATATGTCTGCTTGGTCCTGTTCTCATTATACACACATCTGAAGTGGAACCAATGCCATTTATGAATAATTTAATTAAAGTGATGACAAGTATTATTTCTGTAGCATACAAAACTGTAAACATTAATTTAATAAGGCTGAGAATCATGAAATGCAATCTTAATTAATAGAAACCAGAATAATCAGCTGAACTGAGGCAGACAAGACAATTAACTCTTTAGAAAGGAGTTTACAGCTGCTAGGCTGGGACTAACATCCTAAGAGAGTTAGCATTGTCATTACTTTGAAGTGCACAATGTTTTGGAATAAACTATAAAAACACCATAAGCTCTCTTCATTCTGCATGTCTTTTGAATATTCTACAGCCGTTAGAAGTTCTCCCAATGTTTTATGTTTCTGTTGTCTGCCAGCCCTAGGGCTTAGTAATAAATCTCCACACGAGCTTTCCTTCATAGTGGTGGCTAAGCTGTCACCAAGTGAAATGACAGACTGGATGATACCCCTGGATCATTGCAGGCATTCGTGTTGTGTTTTCCCCCTCCTATCTATAACTATCAAGGTCTGCTTAATAATGAGTAAAGTTTCTTGCATCTTGCGCTCTTCTGGGAGGCCCTTCACTGGCTTGCCAGGTAGAAACCTTCTTCTGATTTCCCAACTGTTCCCTACTTTTAGTGGAGGACACTTTTTAGAGCTTCTTCTCTGGTCATGTTTTTACCCCTCACACCGATTATTTAAAGAAAACAAGCATACTCTGTACTATCAGGATAAGCAAAGAGGTTGTTAAAGCCTCCTCTTGTAAGATGGACTCACCTTTCCCCTGATTACTATTTCTATTTGATTTTAGCTTTCTTTAATATTGTTACCAAAATTGTGCATGGCTTTCTGTCTGGCTGTAGGGGAGAATGCTTTTCAAACTGGGTCACCCTCTGCAAGGGTGAACTTTCAGTCCAAGTTCAAAGTCAAAAGCATCAGAAAGCTGAGAGTTATTGCCTTGAGGATAAAATATATGGAGCTTTTAAACCATAAACACAGTGCTTGACAGCATCTCTGTTACTTACAGCAAGACAAAATGACACCGTCTGCTCTGCAAGTGGCACTGCTTTTTTTCTCAGTGCGTTCATTTCTCTGCTTTTCATTCTCCGGTGCCTCATTTCTGACTCATCGTGTGAACGGAGCAAAAGAAGAATTTGAGCTGGTAGCTGAGGCTTCATGTTTTTCTTCCAAAGTCACCACACTCACTCTCATCAGCCTTGCTGCCCCTGCGTGCCGAGGGCTAAGCGTTTCCCAGTTCTGTAATCCCCTAAATTGCAACAGAATTACAAAACAAGCAAAAGTGTGATTTAGTGGAGCTGAAATTCTGATCCCAAATTACAGATGTGGTAGACAAATTTAGATGACGTTTACACTTTCCGAATAAAAGGGATGATTTAACCTTTGCCACAGTGTTTTAAGAGCTCAGATTTTGGAATATGGAATACTCATAATCATTAAATTAGGTAGAATATTCATTAGCATCACCAGTTCTCATGTAAAACGATTTAAAATTAGAACGGGATTTAGGAGCTATCTACTAACACCAATAAAACTCACATGCTAGGGGAAAAAAAAATCTTAATAAAGTGACATCTAGTGGCTACACACAGACATGACGGAAACTCCGAGAAGTTGGCCCACAGCAAGGCTGCGCACAGCCTGGGAAGTTCAAGGCAACACAGTTGCGGCAATAAAAGCGAGTGCCGTGTAATTTTGAAGGGAAAATACCTGAACATAGCTTTTTAAAAACTCGGCTGGTATCTGGCGCTTTTCATGACAGGGCAAGTCATGTTCTAACATGAGAAGTGGGTCCCGCTGCAGTCTGTGAAATATTAACGTTTACTTCAATGGGCAAGGATTTCTGACCCTTCATTCCAGATTTAATACTGATGAACTCCGTGAACCTAATTCCTCTTTACTTGAGTTTCTCTATCTGCAAACTAGAGACAACACAGGGAAAATTTTTGTTTTCAGCGCGGCTTTCCAGCAGTGCTTTATTAGGTCAGTTCTTACAAAACATTTGCCATTTTCAGGTGGAAAATGCTACTAAGGAGCTTGTTATTGTCAGATGTTTTAAAAACAGTCTTCTAATGGCAGGTAATTGAATTGATCATGTACAGGAGATGGAGAAGGTGGTATGCTGCTCAGACTAAGGGGTAAGAAAGTGAAGACAAGTGTTGTTAAAACCATTTAAACTCCATTAAAACCATTTAACTCCATTAAAACCATTTAAATGCACCAGAAGTGGTGCATTTGGAAGACTTTGGAGAGGACAATTCTGATTTCACCTCTGTCCCAGTGTATTTGTTAGCTGACGTGGTTCACCTTTTAAAAGCTGACATGGTCGTGCTGTGTAGCCTTTTTTCTAAATCGGCATAACCAGACATCTTTCTCCATAGCTTCCCTAGGAACACCAGCATGCAGGAGTGAAAGCGCTTAATGCCCTGTGTACCAGTACAACAGAACTGTCCTGTGTTTCAGACAGTGACTGACTATGGCCAAAGTCCAGTTTACACAAATAAACTGGAGGGGCACCATCCAGCAGAGCTGGTCGGTCAGGATGCGGCTGACTGACACAGCTATTCTGATAGACACCTGGAACGATAGTGCTTCTTCTCTCACCAATGCACACAGCAGTATGATGCTGCCAGGACTGGGAATGCTTCCCAATGCTTCCCATCTAAGTACCCTGCTGAAAATTTTTTCCTCCTAGGTTTATTAAAAATCAATATTTATTTTTTCATTTTTAATTGTTAGCACAGATTTTGCTGCTCTTGGCATTTTCTGTGTGTACCAAAGTTTCCCTTTCATTTTTATTTTGTGTTTTATGTTTTCTTGAAAGTTAATAGTTTTTTTTACTGTAATTCCAGCTTGAGGGAATATAAGGAAAGTAGAATTTGGTGGCATGAAGTGCTGAAACAGTACAAATTTCAGCAATATCTGAAATGTCTGTTGCTCCTTAGTTTGAATACATAGTGTCTATATTAGTTTTATTTCATTCATCAGCTTTGTGTCTCTTCAACAACGGCAACTAAATAAGTCACATTTGCCAGGAGCACTGAAGTTTGTGTCATCAAGAGCAGTTTTACACAGAAGATGGATATTCCAGGGCTCTTAAATATAATCAACTGAAAACATGACTGTAGCTTACTAAATTTGCTGTTCATCTGTAACAGAACTATGTTTGTCTTGAAATTTCTATAAGAAAGCACACGTATGTTTTCCTAGAAAGCAACATATTGTTAGACAACCTTGCACACTAAGGATTGTATCAGTTTCTGGTGGTTTACGTGGTACCTTTCGTATTTTAAAGAATTATTATTTCCATAGGAAGTTTCAATGATAATCGGTAAGGTTTGACAGTAAGTAAGTTTTAATGACAGAAAATAGAATTGTGCCTTTATATGGACAGACAACTGATTTCCTGATAGGCAAAAAATATCTGATGGCACTTCAGAACTGACCGCGGGGGTTGTTTTTGTACAGAATTAATCTATGTTGAACCACACGATTAAATTTAGACTTGGTCTCAGGTTGAAGTGTTTCGTGCAACTGTGAATCCATGGGGTTTTAGAGGTCAGACTGTAGGAATCAGAAAATTTAGAAGTGCTGGAAACAGTCACTTCACAGAAATGAGAATCTAAACTGCGTGGAGTTTTATCTTCAGGTGTGAGTCCAAGAGAGACATGGGTTTTCATCTCCCCCACACCTCCCCAGCTCCTCCTCCTTCTCTCCCTTCATCCAGTATCAGATTATAAACTGAAGCAAAGGCTTCATGCTGCGTCTAAGCAAATACCCCGGTTCCAGTTCTTCAGGAATTCTGTGTCAGGATTTTACTCCTTGGTTCTGGCCTAGTTGGAGTCCTAGGCGAGTCATTCACTTCGAATTGGTGTTATGAAAACAGGGCAGGGGCATCAGTTTGTAAAGACTACCTACAGAATACATTGTGGTGGTGGCCGGAGAATAACCTAATGCTGGGAAACACAGAGAAGTTACTTCCTATTTTACCACAGTCTTTTACATGTTTCTATAAAACAGAAAGGCAATGACTACTGTGTTGAGGACTCGAAGCATACTGGCAAACTGCCTGATAGGGCAAATAAGGACATCCCACAATCCAGCCTTCACAATTCTTCTTAAACAAGAGGAAGAAGCAAATTATTGCATTCTGTCATTAGACAAATATTCAGTTCTCAGATATAACAGTACTGAGTATTTTATTGAAACTTGTAGACATCAGACTGCACTCTCCGTATGTTCAGGGTTTTACAAGCTGTTTCCATTACAAAAAGAAATCGATGCTGAAGCCAGAGAGTTAATTGGTTAAATCCTTTTTATTTGCCAAAAAAATGTAGGCAAAACACTGTTCCTCTCAACGCAGTAGGCAGGCTTTTTGTTTATGCTTCCAAACCTTCTTTTCCAGAAACCACTCTGCTTATAAAGCTTTCTCTGAGGAAGATTCTTTCGCTTTCTCTTTTCTTTTGTTTGGTTTTGTTTGGTTTTTTCTTTTTTTTTTTTAATTGTGACTCATTCATTAGGGCAAGAAGAGTGTTTTTCAGCCATATAGAACTCCTAAATCCAACCCTTTGAAAGGTCTGTTCATTTCTGCTGTCTTCTGTGAGAGTGAATTTCCTATGTAGTCTATATTTTGCATGGGATACTAATTACTGATACTAATCATGTATCAGTAGAAAGCTTAATCTCCACTGTCTCTATAATTAATGCAACTGTTGGAAAGTTGCTGTGATCAGAAGAATGTGCTTTTTTGTTTGTTTGTTTGTTTGTGGGTTTTTTTCTTCAGGATGCGTAAGACAGGACAAAACACTTGTCCATCCAGTGGCCAAATGGTATGATAGAACGTGCTTCACAAAGGGATAAGTATCATCCTGTGAGTTTTATGGAGGGAAATGCTGTCTGTAATAAAAGAGCTGCCCAGCTGCTCTTTAGGCAGAAATTGCCCCATGTATTATTCAGGTTGTCACATCTGTCATAGGTCCACTGAAAGAGATTAAATTTTAGGTATGCAGGTAAGCTACACGCTTTTCAGTTTATGTTAACTGATACTGAGAGTCAATGTTCAAATTCTGTTCTTAATTTTTGGTGGCATCAGCTCATTTACATGAAAGTTGAACCAGTTGAAGGGATCAATTTAGGAGCTCTCAGGGGTCCTCCCAAACTCTCATTCTCTACCATGATAAAAGTACTGTGCAGCACAAATGTCCGGTCACGTTGCCGATAGGAGCTTTGGCTGCAGCACCCACCTATCTGTATAGCAAACTCAGGAATCAAGAAGCTTTTGCACAGGTTAGCCGCTTGAGTCACTTGACTTCCCAAAAGGCTTACGTGGTCTGTGCCACTGCTACTATTAGTATCCGAAACAGCTGATATAAAACCTAGATTGCATCTGCTACAGTCACACCTCTTGTTGGCACTGTGTAGGAGCCCAGATGGAGCGGCTGCTGCTTACCTACCCTTCCTAAGCACCAGTGCTGCATCGCAACCTGCTTTTTAGCAACTGCAGGGAGACAGGGACAGGAGGTCCAGCAAATGAACCATGATTTTAAAGTGCGCCGTCCTTTCTATATAATGTCTGTCTCATAATTCTTTCCTTTGCCCTAGAGTAGAGCACCTTTACATGTTAAAAGCCATCCTGTTTCCTGTTCCAAAAAGAAAGAAATGAGAATTTCTAAATTGTTGAATATTTCTTGTGAGGCAAATCCAAACATAAACCACCTCATTACTGGTCACAGTGGTGTAATTGCTATTGTGGAGAAGTTAATTTTGGATTTTTTAAAACAAAAAAAGTCCATTTCGTTTTACTTCTCAGGGCTTTATAACCAGCAGAGGCTCAATTGTATTTCAGAGAGGTAATTTTTTCACTCGTACTTTGTTCTGTGAAGTGCAGATCAGAGCCAGCTCTGTAAAGTGGAACAGGCCAAAGCCACACTCCGAGCTATGGTCTTCTCTTAACCCCTTTCTACAAAGTGCTGTTTGAACACTTTTTTATCTCATCTTTTCAGCACACATGATACACCCTTTCTCTGAAATACAGGGCATGTATGTCCCATTCTGTTGAGCAGTGTTGCTCTTTGAGACTACCCCTGAAGAGCGTCTCTGTGAGTTTTGGAGCTATAACTCCGCCTTGCAAAATTTGAGAAAATAAGTACTATCGTGGTTTTATTTTTAAAATCAGTACCTGATGCTCCAGATAATCTAGGTTCTACATAAGATGCTTTTTTGCTAATTAATAATGGACTGTGAGATTTTCCTTTGAAGTCAAAGGGTTACACAATTGTCTTAAAATTTTGGAGCAGCAGAATGCATTTCAGTAGGAAGAATTTGAAATAATTAATTCTGTGTAGTAAAAAAAAAGCAAGCTGGAGGGTGTAGTCATTCCTTTAAAGTAACCTCTCCTGGAAAGTTCTTTGCATCACTATTCAGCTGATTGATACTGTGTGGGAGGAAGGGTTTTATTTAGAAAGGTGCAGCTGAAGGCTCCGTTCGCGCGCTGTTAGGTGTGTGCAATTTTATTCAAGTGAATGGAGTCCTGTGCAGGGACCAAGCTCTTGAACCGCTGTAGCTCATGCTATTTCCCAATGCCTACAGAAACCCCTCCAATTCCATCCTCTATGTGCATTACAGAACAAACAGCGAGAGCAAACAAAAAGTACCTTTGACTCTTCAAATACAGGCAGTACTTGTTTGCAGTAGGGGATGGCCAGCTCTGTGTCACCCAGGGAGAGGTAAGTAGCACCCAGTTCTTCACAGATCTGCCACTGGCTGCACTGATAGTCTGCAGAAGGCCACACTGCACCAGATTCTCTTACTCCATCTCTGTAATTCAAATGGAAAACATTTCATTTGTAATGAATATGAAAGTTTCCATTGATTCCAATGGTCTTTAAATCAGGAGCTTGTTGTGTAATCAAACATGGAGAGAGAATGAGAAGATACAAGCTAAACAGCATGGGTTTGGCTATAACACAAAGACTGAATTATATTTAAAAAGAAAATCTGGTTGGCAGTTATGTAAGACTATTTTATCATGTTTGTTTCTGACTTGGGAAAGGAGGAGAGCTTGGCAAGGAAATGTTTTGTTCTAAATCCTGGCAAGCATGTTCATATGCCAAAAATGCTGTTTTGTCTACTTTTCATTTTTCTGAATTCTGGAGACATCAGAAAATAGCCACATGTGTGTTTGTGGACATTTATTCAGTTGTGAGAATGTAGATTCATCATGTGAATATGAAATCAGAGGACCAAAAAAATTAAGTATCACAGCTATTTCACACGTACGTGTTGGAAACTTAAAGTTTTCTCAGTATGCATTCTGAAAGGAAAAATACCCAAATCAGTAGAAATATTGCCCTGATTTTCCATTCACTTATGTGACTTTTACGTTAGTGCAACCTTAATTCTTTCATTTGGCTTAGTCCCGATTTACCACATTGCGAATGAAAACAGAATCAGGTCTATATGCTTCTGCAGACTTTCACTGGGTTTTGGTAGGTTGCTGATTTAGTTGGAGAGTCATAATCTCAGAAGAATACTAATCAAGTGATCATTATCAAAAATATCTCAATGTCTTGAAGATATTTTTCATAACTTATTTGGCACCCTGGCTGATTTCTACATTGGGCTTCAGTCTGCTGTAGACTAATACAAATGATCTATAAAGAGCTGGAAATGAGGTTTTATTAGAAATTGTATTTACTAAAGGCAGTTTTCTTAACTGTCTTTGCATATACATCAAGAGCATGGTGACAGTAAAACAGAGCCGTTCCATCATTTTCTAGATGGCCATAAGCATATGCTGAATCGAAGGGAATGTTTTTCTCAGACTTTTTTCTCTCCTAGAGCACCTGTAGCAAAGATTAGTGTGAATGACTCATCAGCCATATCTACATAAACAGTTTTAAACCCATACATCGTATGAACAACCGTCTCCAAGAATATAGCATTAAAATTACTAGAACAGGTATTTTTAAAGTATCAGTACTTTACATGTATTACATTTTCATTTTTGTGTTCTTAAATGTATGACATACCCTGAAGAGAAATTCCAAATTCATATTCTATTGGGGATTGAAAGAAATAACTTACAGTTCCTCCACTATCAGTGCAAAACTTTAGGAAAAAATCCTTTATTAGAACATTTACGTTTCACATCTTAACATTGGGGGACCTCAAGTTAGATAGTTCACATAGTCTGAGATCTAAAGAAGCTGGTAAGTATCCTTTTAAGATGTGTCTCAACTAACCTGGCTGAGGGGAACAGTTTATGGAGTCCCAATTTATAGAGTTTATGGAGTCCCAGTTTCTGCTTCACCATTGGAGTTGCAAGAGCAATTGCATTGTATTTCATACCGAGAGGCAGTGAATGATTCTGTCCTCTTTCTACTTTACTTTTGTAGTGATTTTGTAGTGAGGAATGTCCAACCTTTAGTATCCAACACAGAGCAATGAAAATAATACATGCAAGTGTTTCAACAGCTTGTGTAGCAGCTGGCAAATGGTGTGTAGGAAGGTTTGTTCTCTTGTCCGTGTACGTGCTAAATACTTACTGGTCCCCACCTTTTAAATATGAAATACTAAATCATGAAATTTAAAGCAGTAGAAGCTCTTAGGAAAAATGTGCTTTTATGTAATACGTGTCTCATATTTCATTATGCAATGAGGATACACCTAAATGTCAAGACAGGACTTAAAATTTAATCTTCACTCCCATACTAGACATTAAGTCGGACTTCATGTGAATCCAAGGGCATTCAAACATATTTTGAAAAACATTGTTTGGCCAACGTCTATAATTAGCAAAGGAACTGAACAACACATCAGTGGTAATGAAAAGCCTATCAAATGTTTGTACTAACCAACTTTAAACCTCAGCAAGTGTAAGAATCCTGTAGTGAAACCTTTACCAATTATTTTCTACCATATGGACTAAACAGGAATGATGAAAATAACTTTTAATACATGGTTCAAATGTTGTAGGAGCAGTAAGATATGTAGGTAATGCACTAAACAGAAGAAAGTACAATCCAAGAAACCATACCTTTTAATTAAGTTTATGATGAAGTAAATTGGTATTGGAATAACTTCTCATGCATTTACAGAGGGGAGAAGAAACAGTTTGCCTACATCCCATTATTAAATAAATTCTGTAATGGATTTTAAATGAAAATTCTGAAATGAACATTTCAGAATTTCTCATGTTAAAAATCTATAGCAATTCATCATTTGGTAGGGAATACAGAGATTCTAATTAGGTTATTTTACAAAACATTTAATGTAGAAATTATTCAGGGAGTGTGCTTTCTAGTCCTAGAAATGTGCCTGTGTGAGCTACACCGAATAGGTGTGCTTGTGTCAAACCCTGTTCCCTGCTGTTCCTGAATATTCATTTGGAATTCCTGGACTGACTCGCTACCTTGCATTTGTCTGACGATGGCTGGGGTGTTGATGGAACCAGCTGCTGTCCCAGCTATGCTCTGCTTGCCCCAACCACGTGCCATGGGTTGCGGTCCTGCCTGTGCTGTGATTGCTCACAGCTTCCCTCACCAAGCAGCCCTTTTCTTACTGCTCCCTGACCATGAATTCAAGGATGGAAAGATTCCTATAAAGCAACAGGGGAATTCCTAGAAAGCTGCAGAAAAATTCATAGAAAGAGAGTGGAGAAGTACTAGAAAGCATCAGGAACAGCCCCGGAAAGCAGCATGTGAATTCCTAGAATACTCTGTCGAAGTTCAAAGAAAGTCTAGGAAAAATTCCTGGACAACATTCAGGACATTCCTAGAAAGCACCAGGTGAATGCCTAGAAAGTACAAGGATTTCTAGAGTCTAGATGGGGAAGCCCTAGAAAGTAGTGGGGAAATTCCTAGAAAGCAGTGAATGAATTGCTAGAACGCAGAATGTGAATCCCTATAAAGCCTCAGGAATATTGCTAAAATGGACTGATGTAATTCCTAGACAGCACAAGGAGAAATCTAAGAAAGCTCTTGAAAATTTCCAGTGCAAGGATTTCCCAGCAAGGTGCAGAAAAAGTATTTGGAAGGGCCAGAAAATACCAGCATTAGTTAAAGATCCAGTTTTCTTTATAAATCTTCAGAAAATATAATTTTTATACCTTTAAGCACAGTATCTTGTTTTGCTCGAAAACTTGATACTCCATTCTGGCCTTAGACGTTCTTCCTTTTAATTGTTTTATTGCAAATATTCTCTCTTTTATCATAAGGAGTTGTGGTTTCACGGTCAGCAGCTTGTGATTTCAGATAAAGGAGAAGGAGGTGGAACTAATGAACTTCCAGAAAAAAACCACTTGCTGTCACACAACCCTTCTTAATAAACGAAGAACAGGGAAGCAGGAAAAAAAGAATAAAAAGCATATAGGCTCTCAGCAGACTCAGTGACATTGTTTTCCATGAGAACTTACTGGTTCTTACTGAATTACATGAATCTATTAAAATATACAGTCCATTTTTCAGCGTATAATGTCCCAACTTTCTGTGTAAAATACATGACTAGTTTGATTTGAAACGATTTAGGAAGGTGCCAAAATAATAATCACATATAGAGACACGTGAAGGGCAAGGCGAATCTCCAAAGCAGTGCCTGCCTAGACCCGACTGTTTGTACCTAATTGTATGAAAATTCATCCCTACCTTTGCCCTCCAAATTCTTGTTGATTGAAATGTTTTCCCCTTTGTTCTTGTGTGCCAGTGTGACCCGGCAGACTGGGCCCCCGGCCGCATCTCTGCCAGGCCCTGCTCTTGCTCGTCCTCTTCCAAGCAGGAGTCTCACCAGCTCAGTTTACTTCTGTGTCTGCTTTCCCGTTGAACCAGAGCTCCCCAGCCACTGCGCAGCACTGTGAGATTTGTGAGCGAAAAGCGCTGAGTACTTGGTGGCTAACTAAATAGAAGGTTACCTTCTTCAGGAAGAATTCTTTTCATTTCAATAGACTTTGTGCCTGAGCAGGCCCCGCAGGTTATGCTAATGTGAACATTTAATAAATATATATTCCTTGGGGAACCTAATAACCAGATTTTCATACCAATGACTGATGAATGCACCACAGGGCTTGACCTGGCTAAAGGCATTTAAAATATTGGCCATGCTGAATAGTTACAAGCCGACATATGAATCTCTGGGGGCGTATTCCTTCTAGATAGGAAGTTCCCCATTGTAAATGGTTTCCCTGCTTTAAGGCACCAGACTTTTAATTCAGCCTTTACTGCAAATGCATCTGGTTAATGTTAAATTAAAACACTCCAGGAAATCTGTACTTTTCACTGTATTTGTTATTTATGTAAATCTTTGGACAGCATCCATTGCTGCAAGATCAAGTTAATTGGAAACATAGAGCAACAGGCGTGAACACAGTCCCAGCAGAGCGCTCTGTGTCTGATGCTGAACTGTTAATCTTTATTATTCTTCTAAGACATTCTCCAGATTTCCACACTGTGAAATCTTCAGATGCCAGCTGAAGGCACAGTCTTTTATACTGAATCTCATTTTTTTTCTGAAGACTATTCCTTTTCAGCAAATCATTTTAGGTAAACATTGTAAGTCAGGTTGATGTAAAGCGAAATCTGTGGTCTGTTGATTTGGGGCTTTGGGCTGCATTTGCAAGGTTTGGGTAGATTCAGAGGTCAGACTCCACGACTAAGGCCACAGATGCTGTTCTGATTTGCATGTCTGTGGCCTGTGGAATGTGATTCTCTGAATGAATGACAACCCACAGCGCAGACCTGCTGTCTCTCTGTGATGTTTCAGTGAGATTTTATACTGACAGAAGGCTCTGTAGACTCCTCCCAGGTTTTATAATAGGTCAGCTCTCTGCTGCATGAGACCATTTTCTCTACTGCAGGTTTGCACAGCTTTGACGAAATGTTTCTCTGCTTGGCTGAAACACTTACTTTCAGCATAACACAGCCCAACATGTTTGCCCACAGAACAGCACTGCAGCAGCAGCAGTAAGTAACCATGGCTAGGGATACAGAGAATTTAGGGACTATCACTTGGCTATGTATTTTCCTCCTATGATGAGTCTATTTGGGTGAAGTAGCTTATTCTACATTGAAATGCTTTGGCCAGCCTAGTCATATTGATTCTAAGTTTATCAAATCATACGTTACCTGCCAGCATCGTCTGGCCAGCAAAAGCTCTAACGTATGTGCACCTTAACCACAAAGTTAACCAACTGTCGGTGTGCTGAGGCTGTGATAGTTAGGAAGATACTTTGATCAAGGGAAATTGAGGCAGAAGACCAGGCCGCTCAAAGTGCCTTTTTGGGACTGAGCTCCCCCACATATAATGTGCCACTCAACTTGCAGAATTGCTTGAGAATCACAAGATTCTCTGAGACAACCAAAAGTGAGATCTAAAGTTGGTGTTTGTACCATAAAGTTTCCCCTAAGTAGGCCACAGTGATGACAGCGAGGGAGGAAGTTTGTTCTTTGATTGCAGGCATTGCCATGGCAGTTTGCAGATGTTACTTTTCGGGAAAAGAAGTTTTCATGGAAATGAGATGTATTTGCAGAGAGGGGCTTTTGCTGTATCATACTGGTTTTGAAACCGATGTAGGGCTGAGAAGTGCCACATGCTAAAGTAAGGTAATTAGGATGCAGCCCTCACTTGCTTAATCAAGAATTACAAAGAGTACCAAAAGTAACAGCACGTCTTTACTTTGTGAAGTGAACACAAAAGTTACCACAGAACAGCCCATCCCCCAAATGTTCCAAGGTGTTCCCTGCCCAATTAACTTCAGGAACAGGTGAGGCAAATTAGCCCCAGCTGAAGCCTTATTAATATGTCTCTGTAACTCCTGGCACCCAGGCTAGTATCTTCAGCCAGGCAGGCAAAAAAAGTGCTGCCACTTTTGGAGAACTGTAGCTTTTCTAGATGACAAATCCTGCTTAGTTACCCCAGGACACAGGTATGTGCATTCAGTTAAAGTCTTTAGCACTTCCACTTTTGAGGGTTTTTGCTCCAAGTCATATAGTCATCTCCCTCCCTCTCTTTTGGCCACAGCTGCATCTTGTTTTCTTTGCCTTTTGGCAAGTACAGCTGATCAGCCTGAAAAAGCAGAGCGCAGGTCTCCTGCATTTGCAAAGCAACTGCCAAGTCTGATGAGGGTACCTGCATTGTGTTTCCCCGGGTTTATAAGCTCTAACAGCTTTTCCAAAATACTTGATAGCTTTTGATCTTTATTTCATTGTAAGTATTCATTATTTTAGGGATCGCTGTCTTTCTCCACAGATCGCATGGACTTCATCAGGTACTCGATTCCTTTTTGTGATTTTCCTTCTGCAATAGGGGCAGTCCCAACATGGAGGAGACATACCTGTGTTTTCTTCTCAGATAAAAGGTATGCCTTTTAAAAAGTATTCGGTGCCTGGACTACTTCATTGTTATTTAAAGACTTAGTCCCAACTTCTGATAAATTTTTTATTTCACGTAGACAGACAGTGGTTGTTTGGTGGCCTGGACTTTGGAGGAATTTGAGAGTAAACCACAGGTTATTTTTTAAAAATCAAATTCAAACTGTGAAAGGAAATAAAAATTTATATAGCTTATTTCAAAACTGAATTGACTGTATTTTCTACTATATGTGCATCTCTTGGTTTTGCACTCATAAGGACCTAAGAATTATAATCAAATTAAAATCCTGAAAGCACTGCTTGGTTGTTGATTTTTTTTTTTTTTTTTTCAAGATGGGGAAGATGAATATAGTATTTGAAAGTGCCTTGGAGGAGGCCAAACATGGGTTATGTATATAAGAGGGGTTAAGTAAACTGTGTCAAGATTTTTTGCAACATGTTTCACTGAGACTAAATATAACATGTCATCAGGCCTTTATGGGCTGATATTTATAGGAAGTATAAATTACATATAAACAGAAGAGCAGGCAACTTCTTTAAATATTGCACTTTTCCAAAGAGTTTGACTGAAGCACGCTATTCTAATGGACTATTTACTGCTGACAGTGCTGGCTGTTATCATGAGATAAGCAGGTTAAATATTGACTATCTAATTTTAGTTGCTATGATTGTAAGTGGGCAACTACTAAAATATGCAAGCATATCTTGTAAGTCTAGATCAAAACAATCTAGTATGAAAGGAACGTTTAATTATACATGAAATGTGTGAATCCCTCAGAAAACACATTTTTATCCTAGGAAGTATTGAGATAGGGAAAGTAGACAGATGTTTTATGTGTGCCCATGGAGAACCTGATTCAAAACTCAATGAAAACAGTGGTCTTACTTTCAGTGGGAATAAAGTCCTGAATTAATGCACTGCACTAATTCCTATAGCAAATACGGAACTGGTCAATTAATCATCACTGCATTCAAAACTGTGGCCCTCCAGTAGGCTGCAAACAGCTGGGGAGACTTTTCAGAAACCTAAAAATTCTAATGCATGTCTTGTATTTGGAGATATGTGCAGTCCATTTGGTATGACTCAACTTTTAGAGCTTTTTGAAGTGTATTTCATTTTCTTATGTGAACTTCAAACCATGCATAAGTTTATTTTTCATTATTTAGAGAATTTTGGAGTATGTTTTCATACTCTTATGTTTGCTTCAAATCAAGAATAAGTTTGCCTTTAATCACTGTTATTAAAGCTAAGGCAAATGTGTGAGAACATGATTTGATTGGAGTTTTAATTCTTTCTCTGAACATTATGTAAAACAAAAAGAACTTCTGGAACACAAATATACAGGCTGTTTTGTAACGTTAGTTTCGGCTATCCTGGGAACTCATTAGTTTCTCATTATACCTTTGGTCTAAACATAATTTTCTATTAAGTAATTAAGTAATGAACTTGCTATCATGTTTGTTGTAATAATGTGCTTAAGTATATATAATTCTCTGCTGGTAAATTGTACCGTGGAAACATTGCTCTGATTAAAAATCATTAGTTGATAAGGAAGAAATTAGTGTGACAGAAAATTTGCAGTCCCACAAGATCAAATGCCAGTTTTTAGCAACACTGGGCAATGTACTAAGACTGTACATTATATACAGCTTTCAATATTGGTCTACACAATTAGCCTTTCTTTTCTTGTAGTATAATCACATTTTTTGATAACATTTCACTTTCATAGTGCTCCTAACATGACAAGGGTAAAGAACTTACAGCACAAGTGATCTCTTTATTGCCTGGTTTACATAATTTTTCTTCTATCTGGCCTCTGCAAGATGTTTTCTGGACGTGTGTTTTAGTTTAATCCAGTGACTTTTGTTTGGACTAGGTTTTTGGTTCCTGGGCTTCTGAATTTGCTTATTGAAAAACCTTATATATAAACCACCTGGAAACTAGAAAATTTCAATACACTGAGGACAAGAAGTTTAAAAGATGTCAATGACATAGTGTTCATGTTTTCTCTACTACTTTAAAACGTCTTCAATACTGAGAAGATATAGTGTTTGCAAAGGGGGGGCAAATAAAATTTATAGGAGAAAAGTTTAAAATATCATATGATGTGTAACTTTAATTCTGTTGTTTTCAGAGGCTGAAAAGAGGAAAAGTCAAATTTACTATAGTTAAATTATTCTCTCTTTTTTAAAAATTGAGCAAGAAAATATTTTGGTTTATTATGGAGTCTTCTAATAAATCAAAAAATGTAATTTTGGATGAAGACCCAGTTCTAATGCACACTTAGTAGATCGCATAATTTTTGCCTAGCTGGCATTTAAACAGTCGTGCTCCCATACACTTCATTCATATCAGCAGCCTGCTTTATACCTGCAAAGCTTTATTCCTGTTTTATATATAGTCTGTTCGGAATGTGGGTGTGCAAAGCATCACTCAGGGTTCATAAGACAATGCTTTTTTCTAGTACAAATCTTGAGGAAGAGAGTTGTGTGTAGGTTTCTGTAACTTGGATGCTAAATTCAGTATGTCTTTGCAATTTGTCTGCAACTATTACAGATTGTGTATCCCTCCTTGTCACAGCTAGGGCTGATAGCTTTCTCCAGCCTTTTGTAGAGACCTTACTTTTGTGGTGTTCAGGAGATAGGAGTCAGCTTAAGGGGCTGTTCTGTTAGTCACGTGTAATTCTGTCTCTGTAAATTTTTGGCCCTTCAACACTGCAGTAAGAAAAAGTAGTTATCCCTTAGGAAAAGCTCAGATATTGACTAAGGAGTAAACCATTAGATCAGAACGCTGATGACATGAGATATTCCGATGTGCGATTTCAAAAGGAGCACTTGCTTTGCTTTAAAGATTTTATTAAGGTTCCCAGGAGGGCAAAACAACCAATCAGCTTAACGACGAGCTCTCCAGCTCACCCCGCAGCATCTAGCTCATGTTACTCTATGGGTCACTTTACCACACTCTGGCTCCTTCCCTGCAGCTCCGTTAGCTGGTAGCTAGTGGTGTAATGGAAGCAGCCCGTTCCCCCAACAGTCTCTTCTGTACAAAGATAACTGTTCTTTTCTATCTCTAAAAGTACTTCCAAACTGGTGACACTCTTTTTTTTTTTTTTTTCCCTCCTTTTTTTTTTTAAATACAAGTACAACAAATAACCTAATAATAGAACAGTAGATGGAATGTGAGCTACTTAACATGGATTAATGTGTTTATTAAAAATCTCGGGATTTGGATAGTCTTGTGAGATACACATGACCTTTTCATGATACTCCCCAGAGATACTAGTCATACTGTCCAAAAGCAGCATAAAGTAGTTCAGTCTCATACAGACAATATAATTAAGGGCACTTTGAGCCTGGTAATGGGATATGAACATAGTAGTCTGCTCAAATCATCTTTCCAAGTATACCATAGTTGTCAAATATTGCAATTAGTGCAAGGGGTTTATTTCTCTGGATATAAGTAAGTTTTATGCTTTCATTGTTGAGTATAAAGAATCAGTTTCTTCTCTGAGTAAGCTCATGCTAAATGCTACTCTGCGTAACAAGGAACCAGCATCTGCCTCAGAAAATCTGTGCATGGTTTATGGTGATCTCAGTTTACTGGAAGTCTGTGCAGTCATAAAAACCAGCCATCACTCTCGGCGTTCCTTGGAAACTGTATTATTAGCAGTCTTGCCAGAGGGGTCAAGGACTGTACAAATGATGGGCTACGTTTGGGGTCAAGGATTATTGTGGAGCAGCAGAGAGAAGCTGCATATCCTATTATCATCCCCAATACTATGGGGCCTCATCATTGCCCTTAGCATCATACAAACATTTAACAAAAAAATGTCTGCACTCGGACCTTAAAGTCTAATCATTGTCCTCCCCATCTGGGCACAGGACTCGAGTGACCGAAGTGTGGCATCTCCTATTTGTGTTATGCTTGCTCGCTCCATTTCATACTTACGCTGCTGCTGATTACAGAAGCCACCTCTGTAAAAACAGTAGGATAAATAGACCTTGCTCTTACAAATTAATATATAATAAGCAGTTAGCATTTGAAAAAATCTTCTAATTAAGACATTCATATAAGCAAACAGCTTAATAAAGTACAGACATAGTCCACATATTTTACGACTGAGACAGATAAATAATTTCTTAAATTAATGTGATCTTGCCATACTCATCACATTTATTATGTGTATTTTACATCAAAATAATGTGTTTCTGTAGCATGTCACAGTCTTCAAAAAAATAATAGTAAGTAATGGTGATAAACAGCATCCTGTCCAGACCAAATTTTTAAAAACAGGCTTTGTCAAAAAAGAAAAAAATCTACTGCTGAGTATGCGGCTGATTATTAAAGCTTACAAGTGCTGTGGCTTTTGATACCTGACTGAAATGTTTCTAGGTGGTGTTGCAGTGTTGAGGTTCTGGGGAAAAAAAAAAAGGTTTCTTTGAAGTGCTGCCTTCCACCGGGAACTGCTCTTTGGCAGGTAAACGCTCATGGCAGCAGCCTCAGCAACTTATATTCACCTCTTCTGTATTTATTTATAGCATCCCTTGGTCAAAGTTGCCCAGCAGAGGAATCACAGGCCTGAAGTACCTCCTTATGCTTCAGTGCTACATTTGCCACAATATCACTTTTTTTTTCTGCCCAAACTTTTATCTGACCCTTATTGCAGAACAGCTGGACACCCATAGTCAGCACTGCACCCCTCCTAGGTAGGCTGGCCATCCTCTTCCTCTCACACCAGTGAAGCTGAGGTACCACTACAGCCTCCGTGCTAGACGTTGCTTTTGATAAAGTTGTCCTACAGAATAAAGGACTGTTCTGACAGTGGAAAATCTTCCCAAAGCGGGTGTAGGAGGAAGGCTTGTGGGATGAAGCCCTCTAGGACTGACTGAGCAGCTGCAGTTTTTTTGGAAGCCTGGTGTGTCACACATTGCTCTTCCACAGTCAGACGCACCACCTGTATGGAGTCAGGGAGCTTCGCTGTGCGTACCAAAGCTGAGGAGGGAGACGATCATGAAGGAAGATGTGTTTATTATCAGTTCAAATAAAAGCACACAAGAAAGGACTGCATTTGTGTTTATTAAAAAAAAAAAAAAAAAGGGCAAAAAGAAATACAAAAACATTCAGAAGCATTGGAACAGAGCACTACGCCTTCAGGAACATCAGGAAAAATGACAACAGAAGCAAACTTCAAAGCTAGATGCTATGATGTTGTAAATCTATTAAGGAAAAGTAAGTTTGAAAGTAAAGCAAACCAAGTATTTTTGGGCATCGTTATCTCGGTCATAATGTTAAAATGCCATCGAAAAGGCTCAGATCATAGGAGTTCCTTTACAACATTTCATTTTTCATTTTTATAAGCTGTATATACTTGCTATTTGGGAATGGAGTGAAGTTTCTACATCTAAAGAGAGATTTTTTTATTTTTTTTTTCCAGGTTAGCTATGCTCTGAAGTTTACTTAATATTTTTAGGGACATATGTTTGTTTCTGGCTTTCTAATGAAATTACCTGAAACCAGATGTACAAATAAGAACTCTGTTAACTTTAAACACTTTCAACCACAATCTGTAAGACAAGCTCATTCTTACTGATTTATGCACCATGTCCTGTAACAGACTGTAGCTAACTACTCAGTTTCTCAGGGTCAATCTTGTATAACAAATAAAATCTGCCACTGTCTGAGCTATGTCCCTTTTTCTAGGTTTTTCCCTTGGGGGAAATCCAAATCCTGTGTACTGTAGATCTCCCTTAGTGAGATAATTATTGTTCTGATGGGTTGCTGTAAGCAACGCATCTCATCAAAAGCAAGGAAAAAGAGTGTAATTGCCAGGTGGATTTTTGGACGGCCAGTTTACTAGCAGTACACACTATGAAATTGTATGGAATCATATGCATTTTGAAATACACCTTGAAATTGTTTGGGCTTTTTTTTTTTGGCTTCATGGAAATGGAATGTTTATACGGGGCCTAGTGCTCAATGGATATGAAAGATCAGTGGCACACAGTCAAGACAGGAGCCTGTGAGAGAACCAGAGGCCTGCTGCCGGTTGTGCTAGAAACCCAGATAAAAGACTTGGAAGAAGAAAAGGCTACAGATTCACTTGCAGGCAGGGTAAACAGTTTAGGTAGATTTTTGTCCTTTGTTTTAAAGCTATATTGTTCAGTTTCTTGTGTCTTTCTAATTTCAAAGAACTACCTGTGACAGCAATTAATGGCTTCCGGTATTCTGTAGCTTTTAGTATTTTCTCTTTTTGTGACAGGGCAGATTGAAATGTTTGTGGTTATATCCATGTTTTGTTCAGCTATCGCATTTGCTTGGATCAGAAGCCTCTGAAGCGCTAGTGCTGTTTGCGTATACATTCTGTTTGCAAATGGCCTGTGTCTTTGAAGCATTCTTCTGTGAAGACTATTCACAGGTGTCATGAATATGTGTTTCTGAGTCAAGATTTGTCTTGAAGATTTGCTTTCCTCCCCCAAGACTTGCTGGAGCAGCCTTTGCACTTGTTTTGTCCCCTGGGATTCCATGGTAATCTGGCAGCTGGATTTATGTCTCTATTTGTGGTTCCGATAGCTGTTCTTCAGTGCTAGCCTCTTCAAAAACATATGTTGTTTCTGTAGCCTGAAAAGCATGAACCCACTGGGGATTACACGCGTATGAGATGAAATTCTCTCTGCACTCATGTCAAACAGGCTTTCTTCCTTAGATGGCAGAATGGTTACGTAGCAGAAGTTTTCTGCAGTGCGTGTCCATCAGTTGCCAATGTCTTGAACATCTGAGATGGAAATGAAGATAAAACAATTCTGGTCTTGGTATTGTGCAGTTTAAATGGAAAGGTCCTTACTGCCTCTCGTGAGGGGCTGCAGCAGGGCTCATGGGGCTGGAAATTAATTCAAGCAAGTTACTACTGTGCTTGCCCTTTGCCCCACTGAGATTTGCATTCTTTTTTTCCTCTTTTTTTTTTTTTGTTTGTTTTACTTTGTTTCAATAATCTGAAAATGTTCAAATGCTCAAATTTTGCTCCTTTACTATGGAAAAAAACACCACTGCAGTTTAGTCCTTTTATTTTCAAATAGAATTTATTTTATTCGTCTATTTAAAAGACATTTACAAAACACCCAGCTCTCTAATTTAGCAATTTTATTTTTTTTTTGCCAAGTGTGTGCTGCTGCTTTGACTTCATGCTTATTATTTGATGCCTCGATCATGCTACGGAAAATGTTGCATGTCTTCAATTCTGGTTGAGATTGTTCACTTCCTTTTGTTCAGACGCTGACTCTTCAAGTCTTAACATATTGTTTGCTTTGTTGCTTTTTCAATCACAGCCCTGTTAATAACTGGAAGGCAGGCAAGGTTTCCTGAGACGAGCTGTGCAGTGAAACAAAGTACTTTCATTTCTGAGGGTGTGAAAAGTATCCTTCAACTACTAGACTTTATGTGCCTAATGCTGAGGAAATAATAGTACTCGTGCCTAAACTGGTCCTCTTGGTGATACTGAGAATGTTTGAATTTGCATCCAAGACAGAAGTGTTTTCTGATAGGGGAACAAAAAGTCAATCTTCTGATGGTGTTACTTCATATCGTTGTCTCTTTAATTCCATATTCCTCAGTAAAATGTGCGCTGTTTTCTGAAGTAACCAAGCATTTATCAACCAGCTGACCTCTAGCCAAAAGGGCTTGCTTTGTTTTACCAGCTTTTGAAGTTTTCTCTCTTGTTTATTATTGCTTTATTTGTCAGTGTAGCATGTAGCAGGGTCTTTACTCTCAATTTCTGGATGGTTGGAGCAATGTTTGGAGTGTGAAAGGAAAGCTTGATTTCTAATAATTTCAAGCAGACTGCTCAGTCCCTAGGCAGGTCCGAGAGAGACCGTATTAGTCCATTCCCCTCTCATGGAAAAGGAGCTAACTGCGTCATCTGGCCAGAAAGCTTGATCATCGCTGATTTAAGGTGCTGTAATATTGTGTTCCCTATCTTAGTAACAGCCTTTGAAGGAAGCAGCGGTCAGCAAAGAGAGAGAAATAACATGAGTATGCCATATCTAGTTTCATACTATATGGATTTCTTTAATGTTTGATTCAAATATACAAAGAAATGCCAATGGCTAAAAGTATTTACCTACTACTTTCTCCTCTGAGACTATGCCATTAGAGTGTGCAAATAAGCAGAAAGACACTAACACTCACAGTACAATAATAAGAGGGTTTATTTTAACAAGTTGTAAGTGCAAATTAGAAGATAAAAACCCAAACTACTAACTGATGTGCATAGAATAATTTTTTTCTGGATGATCTCGGTTATTTTCAATAGTGGTTTGAAAAAGGAAGGCTTTCAAATTTGAACATGTCTGAAAGAAGTAATCTGTTATGCAATAACAATTGTACTAAACAGAAAAAGAGCAGCTGTTACTGGAAGTTACAGTTAATTGTTGTATTTTCCAGCACAAGGTTGTTTGGTGGGAACAGTGGGGAAAAAATGCAAGCAACTGCCAAAAAACAAGCGTGTGAGGTGAAACTTGAATTTGCTCTCATGAGAACTTTCTAAGATTCATAAGTAACTGAGAAAAGCATGTTGCATTTAAATCTCTGGAGATGTATTGTACTGTATAGAGACAGAGCACAGCACACAGTGTTGGCAGGAGAAAGAAAGGAGGAACAGAAAATCAGAGAGACTGATGGGAAGGTAAGGGTCATTAGGATGGATAGAGGATAAAATGCCTGCTGCCACTTCAAATTGGGTTGTCGGTTTTGTTTGCGTTGGGTTTTTTCTTCTTTTGTGGCTTCCTGAGTAAATTTGAAGCTTCTAATCTTTCCCTCTTCCCCCTGCCCCCGCAGAACAGGTTTTCATGTGTTTTTTAAATGAAACACGCAAAGCATGTCCCTGTTAGAAATCTGTAGAGTAGAAGATGGATAAATTAGCTTGGGGCATTTTTGAAGCACTGTAGGCCAAATCTGATTGATATATGCATGCTTTAAAAGCAATCTCTGAAGAGGGACTTAAGCAAAATATCCCACCAACGTTCTGGCTATCGTTAGACCAGTGGGAAAGCTGTGGCAGAAAGCATCCCCAGGCAGGAACAGGAGAAGGTCCAGAGGCAAGGGGCCTGGCTCTCTCGCCGCACGGGTGCCTCCTGGCCCAGCAGTGGCCCTTACTCGTCTGGGAGCATTTCAGTGCTTTGGCACTGCTTCTGACCCACAAAGCCTGCCACAGCGGCTGCACTCTGGGAATAATGCTTATTAGTCAATGTGTTCTTCCAGCACAAGGCTATAAAACATTGTAGGTCATAATGGGCAGCTATTTATTTCTTAATATGTCCTTAGGTGCCAAAGGGGGGATTTGTTTATAAAAATAAAAATAGTACTGGAATGCATTTATTAGGGATTGACTGTATTTATTTGGAACTACAACACATTCATGCAGATACACAGTTCAAAACTACAAGAAAGTACAGTTTCCACCATACTCCGAGCTCGATTCTCTAAGCACTTATCCTTGCCTGTATTGCCTCCCGCTGTGAATAATTCCACTGGCTTCTATGAAACAACATGCAGTAGCCAACCTTTAACCCAGTACTATTTGCAGGATCACTCTCCAAATTACTTCAGTACTAAGTTTAGCTCTAAAGAACAAACACATTGCCCAAAAAGAACAAACCCAGACTGAAAGTTGAGCAATGCTCTGAAAATGAATTTTTTTCAACATTAAAACAATCAAGCCTGATTACTATTAATTCATTAAGCAGAATGTCTCACAGCTGGAAAAACTGTTTCTTGTTGCCAACTGTATTATATTAATTCAACATGAGTGCAACCACTGAATATCAGTTGATATTAGAAAATTGCATAGTTCATGCAAATAAAAATAGTTTTTTTGTTTTGCACAAAACAGTCATGATGTCTGTGAAAGCTTATGGCATGAGATGATTATCATTGTTCCCATTATATTATGGAGATACTGTTCGTGGCTCTGTAGTTAAAACTCAATTGAGTTTTGTCCCTAAAGCAGGAATTCAGTCTTATAAATGTAAATTATGTCAAATCTGCAACAGGGCTGTAACAGCTTGTTCCTGAATGAAATTCTGGGGTTTATGAAGTCAGTACGAATTATGGTATTAGTGCCATGCATCTTCAAAGAATTTAAAAACCCATTAAATGACTAATTGAAGTTTAAGAATAAGTTCTTTAAGCAAACACAGCATTGACAACAACTTGTTGAGAGCATATTTTAGATATTGCTGTGCTATCGCTCCAGTGTGTCACTGCTTATGATTTGAATGTTGATAACTTCACACCAGTAAATATCACTTATACGGAAATTCAGTGCATAGGAATGTCATGAATAGGAGAAACAAATCATGTTGACTTACAGGCAAAACCTGTTTTGATCAGAAAGATTTTGAGAAAATGTACAATTTTATGTACCTTGGCCAATGCACAGACACACAGCAAGTGTGGGCTGGTCACTCAGTAGGTTGTACAACTAAACTTCTCATTCCTGACCTGTATTCTGCTTTTCCCCACGTTTTCCATGGTATATTAGAGGACGCAATATTGTGAGGCATGTGAAGCCTAGAGACTATGCAAAATTCTAGCACAATAAGTGATAATGTGCCTCTACCATTTTGAACAAAATCAGTTACTTCTGGTTAATTGGCTGTCTGTTTTTATTTTCTGCACAGACATTTCATGCTAGATATTGGCGCCAGTGGAAGAGTAAGCGCCTTTCAGACCTGAGGGCAGCCCTCTGGCTGTTCCTACCTGTGTAATCCCTCTGCTGACAGAGATGGCTGGTGCCACCTAGGAGTGCTCCTGCCAGGTATCACCACGGGGCAAGAGACAGCGCTCATTGCAAGGGGGAGCCAAAGGAGGCTCAGTCTGCAATCGCTTTTACACACCATCTTGTTTTATGTAGTGGGATTCATCAATATACAGGACAGATGAACTAGCTTGTCAGTGCTGCCAATATAAGGGCTGCAGTTAGGAATCATTTCCACGTTGTACTCTTGATTCTCCTGTGTTTGCCTCTGCTTGGGCTGAGGACTGATTCTGTAAACCCTCCGTCTTGTTATTGAGGCTCTCCAGATAATGATATCATGCAGTCAAATGTGGATGGGTATAGCTATATCAGTTTTCAACCTGCAGCAGAGAAACGCTGAATCAAATAAGCATTTTGCACAGGGCTGATGTGGTCGCTGGGCAGCCTGAGTTCATTACAGTTCTGTAAGTTTTCTCCAAAAACATAATCAAAATTGGAATTATACTGCCTCAAGTATACCACATCATCTGACTTAAAGCTGGAGCAAGCAAGGCTTTGCTTGACCTGCTAGTTCTACCCCTTTGCTGCCATGAATTGAGCACGGCATACCAGGGAGCATGATAAAGACGCGTGGCGACACGGGCCTGATCTGCCCAAATGCTGAGGCAGATTCTCACCACAGTATGTTCCAAAACACCTGTGTGGATACCTCACCAAAATGCACAGGCTGTTACTGGCATCACAAAGGGTTCCTCCCTTCAGGACTGATATCAGAAAAAATTGTGGAATGCTAGGGAGCAGAATTGTAGGAGTACAAAGGGAAGAGTGCGCTAAAATGAGTGCATTGAATTTGGTACCCTGAAGTTTTGCCACGAAAATAGCTCAGGAGCATCACTGAATAGGATGTCTGTTTATTCATGATCACCACCACCAACCCTATATATATGTATACATATTAGAAATGAACTTTGATTTAATTGGCTAGATTCAATTCACAGTGACTAAGCAGAAATAACTTAATTATTCAAGGCTGGATATTTAGGGAGTGGTGTATGTCCAACCACTTCTCTTTAGCAAGAAAGAACCCATGCTTCAGAACTCCAATGAGGAGAGCTGGCCTTCCTTGGGGAATTCAGAACTAGGACTAGGTCTGAGACCAGTTTCTAACTTTAATTACTGCTGCCAAAATAAAAATTACTCCCATAGAGCTGATGAAATGCCCCCCACGTGGATCATCAGCAGAAGGCCTCTTTAAAGCTTATACAGGCACAGGCCTTGTGCTGACCTCTGCACTGCATTAGCCTCTGTTGCTGGCCCATCTCCACAGGAATTCATTTTATCCAGAGAGCACAGCGGAAGAGGTTCATATTGATATTCTAGGTTAGGATTTTAATATTGGGTAGCATACAGGTCAAGTAAATAGTTTAAAAATAACTGAACATTATTGTTATGAAGAACCTGTGCGGAAGTACCGCTTCGTCTTTTTGGTGTTGGTCTTATAACGCACAGTTTTTACTTTTTGTGATCGTATTCTGAGTTACTAAACCTCATCACTGATAAGTTGGTTCCTTGCTGTTCAATTAGTGACTTCATAAAAGTTTAGTAAGTTATTTAGAACCACTTCAATTGACATTCAGGTATTGCTTTTAATTTTCAGGCGAGCCATTCTTAAGTAATGGCTCTAAGACGTGAGTGATGCTCTTACACGTTAATTCAGCATCGAACCAATTAACTACCTATGCATGGCATTTTGTAACAATATCTCATCTCTTTTCAGTTAATTAGGCAACATGATTAAGATCATATGTGTTGAATTAGCAGGTCAGTGCATCATCTCACTACAATTTAATCTAGGAGATGACTTGATCTGAAAGCCATACGAAAAGAACAACAATTTACTGCTCCTGTCCCCAAGCTCCCAGTTTTGGATGTGATCAGCCTGATGTTTCATGGAAAGAGGTCAGTTTTGACCTTGTCTTCTACATAGATTTTCTGCTTTGAAATGTGAATTTCTACTTGAGGCATATAGGTTTTATAAAATGGTCCAAGCAATCATTTGCATAAAAACTACACAACAAAATGAGAAAGAAAACTCTTCACTTCTTATTCCATATTGGTCAGTTCGTATTTGTCATACACGTCATTTTCTTCTGGCTGAGTATCTGAGTGATGAATTTCAATAAAAACAATATAGGTCATTGCTCCAAGTACACCTCCCAGCATAGGTGCAACTATAGGGACCCACCACCAATTATTTCCAGCCCTGTAAGGAAAAAAAATGAACAAGAATTATCGTTATTTGTTACTCTAGTGAAGAGTATTTGGCAGCGAACAGATACGGTGCTGTGACACTCACTATACTGTAGGCCTTTCTAGTTTGTCTCATGTTTCTGTAAATGGTTGACACCCCTGTCTGTCCTGCCCGTGTTGCGACTGAAAAGCTGACTAACAGCCACCAGGCACGTTGGTCTAGTGCTGTACTCACACCTCAGAAGATAAGGCCTCTCTACCGCATGTCTGGTTTGGGGGCAGGGGATAATTTCTCCCTTGTGGAAAACGGATTTCAATGACTTACAGTGAAATAAACCGGGACATATTTATTGCACAGCAATCTTGACTGGTGCTGTTGCCAGATGCTCGTGACTAGGTTTTTCAGGAGCGATTAATGCAGATGCATGTTGCAAAAAGGGGTTATCTCATCTGCATGGAGATTTGCAGGGTGAGGCCTGCAATAGTATATACAGCGTTCCTCTTGACAAGTATAATAGATTATACTTGATTTTGAGTATATTTGCCTTAAGGAATGTAATAAAACACTGCAAAAGAAAAAAAAAACGAACAACAAACTGTAAAGTGGATTATACTTGACTAGACTGGTCAAGATTCAAATTTCATGATGTAGTGTCTCTGTGTTTAAGACGTGGGGTCTTTCAGTAAGAGGTAAATAAGTGTTTAGAGGTTTTATACACCTAAAACTTAATCTTTCTTAGAATTGCCATGTTCAGTAAGAAAGTCCGGCATATTGGCTCCTCTGAAATGTTTACATTCACTTTGCACAATTACTAGGATTTAATTTTAAATGTGTAGATTTGTGAACATTTTTAAAGAAACAAGTCCATCATTAAAAGGTATAAAACAACAAATAACAAACTCTTTGTGCAGGATGTCGAATTGCCTTCCCTTTCCTGGAAGTCCACATTCAGGCAGTGAATTGCTGAGTACTGGTTTCAGAGCACAGACTTTCATGTACTACTGGTGCATGAAGGTGTTTTGATTCAATAACATGCTGTATTAATTGAAAAAGCGAGTCTGCAGCGAAAACCCAGCCACCTTAATTTCATGCATATTGAAAATGGAGAAGTAACATTTTTTTTCTCCCAGAAATACAAAGGGACAAATTCATCAGTGAGAGGAACTTTACAGGAAGCTGCCAGGGGAATTTTTGAACTGTAAGGATAACTATTTGGTACTCAGCTGTATAAATTTATGCAGAAGTGAACTTGCGGTTAAGGCATACCGCAAGAATAGAACAGGGCTAATCTCATGGTTTCCTACTGATGATATTATTCCTTGTTCAAAAATACCTTAGTTGTGTAAGTTTTGCCTTTGGAATTACTTAGATTTTGCCCTGAGGACATAAAATAACTCCTGGTATTGTTCTACTGAGCTTATAGATCTGTTTGTTGTTGAATTATGAAAGTCTGTTGAAGCCCTGAATTTCTGGAACAAGCACGGACTAAGGTTTTACTGAATTAATCAGCAACAAAAAAAAAAATCTATATCAAGTACTTGCATGTATTCCTCTGTCTGAGGGCCTGGGTGTGTATGTGGGCATGCAGTGAAGGTGTTTCTTGGCGGGTTCCTCTCTTGGCTTGTTCTGTGAACTGACATGTGCCTCGTTGGCTCCTGCATGACCTTCTCCAAACTATGGCCTGTATTTGCAGCAGCTGCTGTCAGCTGCACTTTAGACACCCTCTGCTAAGATGGTGGGTGTAGTGTCTTTATAGAGGGTGATGCCAAAGCTGAAATGAGATAAGGACACAGCTGAGTAATGAGTTTCCATGACACCCAATTGTCCTCCATTGACCCAGGCGCAAGAACTCTTTGTGACAAGCATAGATAGCTTTACCCAAGTAACCTTAGTTCCCTTATGCCGTAGCTTACAGCTTTGCTGCCAAGTTAGCAGGAAAACATCCAGCTATGCCTTTGTCATCGTCGCGTGGTTTTGCTGCTGGGCAGAGCAGGTGGGAGCGGGTGCGAAGGGCAGGAGGGACGGGCGCAGGCCCAGCAAGCGGCATTTTGGTTAATGCCAAAAATTTCCAGGAAACTACAGCATATAAGCCACATGGACTAGGAACTTTGGCCCATTTCAGACTTGCAAATACTTTTCTCGCCTAGCCACCAGCTGCGGGACGGCGAGATAACACTCCGTGCTATAAGAAGCTCCAGGACAATTCGGGCTGTGGGCAGCGTGGAAGGTGTCCGGCTGCTGACCTACGCTCCGGGAAGAACGCAGGACATTTCAGAGGC